>JAJIBD010025938.1:0-115006 GCA_021461705.1 Cryptotis parvus | reverse complement strand
CTCTAACCAAACAGGGCGTTCAAACCAAATACATCAAGATCCTTCATGAGCTGTATTACGGATTCACTACCAGGATCTCACCATTCTACAAGGAAGTGATCATTGATGTCAAAAGGCAGGGTGATACCATTTCACCAAAACTTTTCAGCACCACCCTCGAGAATGTCATTCGGCAGTTAGAATGAGAAGGAATGGGAGTGAAGATAAGACTGTTGGCAACTACACCACCTCCCGCTCCGCTGATGACATCGTTCTAATAACATCAAACATTACCCAAGCGGCACAAATGTTGGCTGACTTCAACTAGAATGTGGAAAGATAGGTCTACAACTGAATCTCAACAAAACAATGTTCATGAAAAATGAACTAGTTCCAGAGGCCCCATTCACTCTCAGCGGAACAAACATCTCTGAATGCAGCAGTTATGTGTACCTAGGTCGAGAAGTCAACATGTTGAACTGCCTAAAACCTGAGCTGTGCAGGAGGAAGAGAGGCGGCATGGAATGCCTTCAAAGGCATCGAATAAATAGCTAATAGGACAAAAAACCTCCAGCTCCAGGCACATCTCTTCAACTCCACCATTCTCCCTGCATTAACATATGCCTCAGAGACCTGGGCCCTACGAAAAGACCTGCTGCAATGTGGATGGATCTGGAGAATACCGTGTTCAGTAAAATCAGCCTAGAGGAGAGGAACAGATGCAGAATGATTTCTCTCATATGTGGGATATAAAGAACCATCATAGCGGAATATCAAATGCCCATTGGCAATAGAAACAAACAGGAGAACAGGTCTTTAGTAGGAAGCTTGATACTGGGGCAGGGGTGAAGGGGATAAATTAGGGAGGGTACACTAGGACAATGGGGCAGGGGGAAAGTGCCTGCCACAGAGACAGGCTGAGGTTGGGGGAAACTTGGGACATTGTGGAGGGTAGGTAGTGGGCACTGGGGAGGGAATTGGTGTTGGAACAACATATGGTAGAACTCAATCATAAATATTTGTAACATTGTAATTCATGGTGATTCAATTTTTTGGCTTCAATTTTTATTTGTGATTCTTCCCCCACCTAAAGTTGTTTATTTAGTTTATTTTAATTTTATTATACCACTGTGAGAAATACAATTACAAAATTGTTCATGAAAAGTTTTCAGTCAAACAGTGTTCGGAGCACCCATGCCTCTAATATTTGTGATTTTAAAAAATATTTTATTATGCCACCGTGAGATAAGCAATTACAAAGATGTTCATGCTTGGGTTTCGGGCATACAGTGCTCCAGCACCCATCCCTTCACCAGTACCCATTTCCCACCACCAATGTCCCCGATTCCTTCCCTCCCTCCCGTAGCCTTTCTCTATGGCAGGTTCTTAATCTCTTTCTCTCTTTCTCTTTCTCTCTCTCTCTTTTTCAATCTCTCTTTATCTCTTCCTTCTCTTACATATTGTGGATTATACACTTAGAGGTTATCGTGTGTATCTTTTGCCTGTATTTAATGCTCAGTTCTAGGTTGATATTAGCACTTTTTGACAATTATTAGCACACTGTTCCATGGTGATTCAATTTTTAAAAAGCAATAAATAGTTTTATTCTGAGATCTAAGTGAAATAACAGTCGTGTTAGAAAAGTTGATATAAAGAAATCACATGCAAGTCTTCCCTATCTGCACTTGAGTCCATCATAAAGATATTGGAGTAGAGTCAAACCAAATCTTTAAAGAAGTGGAAGACATAGGGTAGGGTTTGGATCTACCATCAATTTATGTGAAAATCCTAGAGGATAGTAGGATACCAGAGAGACCCTGAAAACTTGCAGACAGCAATATAATAAACAAAAGCACCAACATTTATTTTGCTTTCTATTCAGAACACTACCTGATTTAGGCTTCCTACACTAATGCTATTACTAAGATGTGTTGGGGCCAGAGCGATAGTACAGCGGGTAGTGCATTTGCCTTCGCATGCGGCTGACCTGGGTTCAATTCTCGGCATCCCATATGGTCCCCAAGTAATTCCTGAGCAAAGAGCCAGGAATAACCCCTGAGCAATGCTGGGTGTGACCAAAAAAGAAAAAAAATGTGTTATGAATGTGCTGGGCTTCAGCAAAGGTTACCACAGAGCAAAATGAAGCAGCAGCCTGGTCTAGGGGTCTGATAACAGCAAAGACATTATAGCATTTACCGGCTAATATGAAGCTCCAAACAAGATCAGGTGGTCAAGGCTTACTCATGGCCCTCACAGCCTCTGTGCCAAACCTGGGAGAAAATGGCCAGTCGTTGGTGGGACTGACCCAGAACTAAGACATTAGGGACATCTGGGGATTGTTCCTCTATTCCTTTAAACTGAACATGGATGATTAACTTGGGTTCTCAGATAAACCTTGTGAAGATATCTTTGGCAACCAATGGACTGAAAAATATTATTCATGAACCCAGTTTCTACAGGCAATTGAAAGAAATTCCAACACAACCGTGAACTTCTATAAAGGTGAGTTTTCCCGCTGGTCTGATTGATAGGAACACAACAGTGTAACTACTCATTCCTAGATGATCTGACATTGGGAACCTCTCAGAGTGGAACCCAGTCAGCAGAGGACCGATTTCTGTTGTTACAAAGAGCAGGTGGTCTGGGAAAGTAGCATTGCCTAGATGTTGAGTCACTGTGTCCGCTGTCTCTGGGATGGGAAGGCTGTGATTAGAGAATGGAAAAGCATCTTTTTTAAAAAAAACAGAACAAAAAGACACTAAGGTAACACACTAAAATGCAGATCAGGATGTCCAGTTAGGAATAGAAGAGGAAAAAAATTGATCTAAATCAAAATAAGAAGCTAGAATCAAGTCAGATGGGGGTGGAGGTATTCACAGGCTGTTAAAATTAGAGACATGAAGCAGATACCCAGCAAGGAAAGATAGAACCTTTGATTGAATGGAACTGAGCTCAGAGTGCAAGCAAATAAATTCCTTCACAAATCAACTTAAAAAATCGGAATATGTCTCTAACCTCTTGAACTAATATGAAGAAAAGCTGTACTATTAAGAAATGGTTTCGAGTTACTTAAAGAGTTGCTTTGTTGAAACATATCTTTGATCACTGATAAGATCTGAATTGCAAAACAGTATAATCAATTGTAGATAAAGTAACTAGAAAGTATCACTTCATTAGTTGATATCTGTTTCATATCCAAGAATATGAAATATATATATATATATATATATAAATTTTAAAGTTAGGCATTAGCATTTTGATGAACAATTCATTTTAGTTTGAGTTATAAAATCAGCTTTAATTATTGATCATCTATTAGTCTTCATTTATTTGGGAATTGCCTGAGAACTATTAAGCATCATTACTTTTAGGGTAGTATATTGAATGGGAACAAACCAGTTAGATCTCTCAGCAGTCAATTTCCCCTCCTAATTTCTTTGTGGTGCTGGGGATAGAAACATTCTCTCTCATATAAAACATGAGGCTACCTCCAAGCCACATCCTCAGTCCCAATAGAAAACTTAGAATAGACAATCTCTAATGTCCACAGTGTAGAAACCACCATTGATTGGGGATAAAAATTAAGTTTTGTCAATTGATAAAACATTTGATAGGGGATTAAAAAACCCTAAAACATACTGCAAAATTTAAGAGACTGTCTTTTGTAATAATATTTGTTAATACAGCATATAGAAATGTAGCTATAATTTAGCAATCATCTAGTTGATGGATGTAGGCAGAAACAATCAGGGTGTCAAATACACAACACAACTAATACTTCTCTTCAATTTTTAGCTATGATTTTAATTATATAAGCATTTCACATTCAAGATCACTGAAATTTTTCATTCTTCCATAACATCTTACAACAACATAAAATTTCAGATATAAGGAATCATATAAATGAAGTAGATTATTATTAAGTTCTAATGTTAAAATAGGGTGTTATCTGCTCAGTTGCTTTTGACTAGACAAAACTGTGGACTAAGTATTTGTCTCTCCAGATATAGAATGACTGCATTTATTTGCATTACATAAATATATATATTTATACATATTATGATATATACATATTATGACACCAATATCCAAGGTCAGGCAAAACGTGGATCAGGAGGTCTTGTCAAAGGTAGAAATTACCACAAACGTGTGGGAGTCAGAGGTTAGGTAAGACAGAGAAAGGAACAGTGTGCCAATAATTGTCGAAAGTGCTATTACCCACATAGAACTGAGCATTAAATACAGGCAAAAAGATACACATAATAACCTCTAAGTATATGTATCACAATCCACAATATGTATGAGAAGGAAGACAGAAAGAGAGACAGAAAGAAAGAGAAAAAAAGGCAGGCTAGGGGAGGGGGGGGGAGGGAATCGGGGACATTGGTGGTGGGAAATGGGCACTGGTGGAGCGATGGGTGCTGGAACACTATATGACCGAAATCCAAA
Source organism: Cryptotis parvus (assembly GCA_021461705.1). Classification (NCBI taxonomy): domain Eukaryota; kingdom Metazoa; phylum Chordata; class Mammalia; order Eulipotyphla; family Soricidae; genus Cryptotis; species Cryptotis parvus. The sequence goes on along the minus strand of JAJIBD010025938.1, from coordinate 110,578 downwards.
CATGAACATTTTTGTAAGTATTTATTTTTTATTATGGTGGTATAATGAAATATATTTTAAAAAAGTATTTGTCTCTCTATTCTGACGATTCACCATCCTCATTATTTTCTCTATTTAAAAAAAGTATTTGTCTCTCTATTCTGACGATTCACCATCCTCAGTATTTTCTCTGTCCTTCCTCAGCAATTCAAGTTTTCTCCTCCCTTATAATATTGCTCAGTTTCTTGGAACTTGCTCTTTCTTCCACCAGCATTTGCTTCTCTCAGTCAGAGAAATCAATTATTACTAACAGCCAAGAATGTAAGTTTTCTCAGTACTATTTGGAATTTACCTAGGTTCTACCCTTTACATTACAAAGATATTGAAGCCAAGGATGAATGGGGAACAGAGGTACAGGGAAGGTACCTCTCTGCAATTACCCTTGACATTATTTAACAATTTGCCTACACCACTTGGGAGAAGGCAACTAATAACTCTACACCAACCCCATTTCTCATATAGCTTCCCTTTGTTTTCATACTCATAAAATATTTATTTTAATCATCTATATATTTGTTTCTTTTTTTCCTATATCTTTTTTTTGGGGGTCACACCAGGTGATGCTTAGGGGTTACTCCTGGCTCTGCACTCAGGAATTACTCCTGGCGGTGCTTGGGGGGACCCTATGGGATCGCGGGGATTGAACCCAGGCTGGCATGGGCTGGCCGCTTGCAAGGCAAAAGCCCTACCTGCTGGACTATCACTCCAGCCCCTTTTCCTATATCTTTGTAAGGAAGTCATGGCTAAAGGTAAAACCACGATTATTATTGCTTTTTATGATAAGTATTTTAAATTAAGACTTAAAATCCCAATATCCAGAGCCCATTTCAAAGGATTACTTTTATTTCACATTGTTCATAAGGATAAGAGGGTTTTTTTTGTCATCTCCCCACCCCCAACAACTTTCTTAAAGTTAAAAAAAATTAGATTGTATGAGGCCCTGGTTTAAATCCCACTAATAATACCACACACAAAAGTGGTAATCACTAGTTCCCCAGTGGAAAACAAATTATGTAAGTAAGCAAAATATAATTAGAAAAACAAGAGGATGGCTCCACTCAGGGTTATGATCAGTACAATGTACAGTATGCAAATGTTCATTCACTTGTTAATTTTAGATGACAATATTTCTGTGCAATAATTGAAAACAGCTCATAGCCTGTTCAGTGAAGAAACAAAACATTGTTTGTGTTGGTGTCAGGAAAGTTAATTATGCTTTATAGTCTTCAAATGGAGCATATAATTGATTTATGAAATTCTGTTAACATTGTATTTAGATCCTTGTTAGTAACCAAGAATTCTAGTAGTTTCTTATTATTCTTAGTGTACAAAATCAGCTGGGTATTCTATATATTTTAAAACATTTCACTTGAGAACACTTGTAGTATAATAAAATGAGGAATTTAAAGCATTGTTTAAAGACATTGTATGAAAACCACAGCAAAAGACTACTGACTTTTAAAAAATATTGCCTTTATTGCAGTAATAATGTCTTATTCAGTAATACAGCTGTGCATTTAGTGTATTACTTTGTAGAATTTTCATTAATGTTACTTAAAATTTAGAGCCCATATATTTTTATTTGTAACATAAAACCTAAGCAATTTTAGCTGTTTGGCATGTTTTTGCTCTTAAATCGTTCTGAGACTTTGAACATTTTCTCAAATATTTAGCTGCAAGCAAACAAAAGTTTTAATCCAAACCTGGATTTGAAACCCATCAACTGACCCAGTCACTGCCTCCCCCTCACCTCTCCAACCACCACTAGCCTAATCACCTTCCTTAGGAATCTGGTATTATATATAGACTTCCTAAGCAAGAGATAACAATAAAATTAAATAGTACTATTCTTCAATTCCCACTAAGCAAAAGGAGTTCTGTTCCTTGACCTCCTATTGTTTCAATATTTCTATTCAACATATATATTGCTCTGGTGATCTTGAGCATCAATACAATCAATATATTTGATTAATGAATGCAAGGGTTCTCCTAATTTTAGTTTTTAAATTGTTAAAATTTGAGCTATATCAATTTCTCATAAACCAGTTAAAATACATTAAACACTTAAAAGGGAAATTAAATTTTTAAAATTTTACTTTATTATGAATTTCATGCTTGGTAGATGTAATCAGAAAAGTATTTAACAAAGTAATGTATTGGGAAGGAATTGTTGGAAGATATAAATTATACTACTTTTTAGAATTTTAGTAGAAAAATAAAGTGATAGCAAACTAGAAGTTAATATTTTAAAAACATTGAATGTTTTCATATGCCAGTAGAATGATAGTAAAATGAAGTTTTCTTATTCTGTAATGTACATACCTTATATTAAGCAGTTATTCTTTAATTCTATCAAAATTAAACATACAAATGTATGTGCTAAAATATAACAATATTTGGTATTAAAGATGTACTTGCAAATACATGAAACTTGAACAATACATGAACAATACAAATAAGGATCATTTAAAACATACTGAGTAAAACATTTCAGTGAATCAAAGCAATTATGACATAATTAACAGAGCAGGCAATTTTCAATATAAAAAGTGCTTTAAGGTGTCAATAAAGTATTATTAAAATCATGAAAGACAAATAGGCAATGTTAATGATAATAATATAAATTTACATATGTGTGCATGTGTTACAAATTAACTTTGCATTTTGGACATTTTAAAATTAGTCTTTTCATGCTTCAAAACTTTCTTGACAAAACTATACTCGATGGTGATTTATATTTCTAACCTTTCTAAATGGATTTAATTTTTCCTTTTAATTCTAAGTAATTGTATGCCATTTTTTACGTGATAAATCTATCAAACAGAGGCGCTTTTCTTTTTTTAATTGATTATTAACTAGCTCTATTTAACATGAAATGCATGTGGGTTACATTAACCTGTGGTCTTTGTTCTACACTGAAAATTAATCAGTACAGGGAGTTATGAAAACAAGCCCAACTTTCTCTTAAGAAGTTTCCAAAAGGATTTGCAATGATCAAATAATAAAAGTAGGCCTTAATGCCTAATCAGTTGCATTTAATGGCGAGGTTTATGAATAAAGTAGGTAAGATAAAGTACCTACCAAGACACCAAGATACAACTTCCAGTTTCCATATCTGAAGAAAGGGATCCTTGAGAGATGAGAAAGTCACTTATTTTAAGTTCTGTTTGCTCAGATATTTGGCAGCAAACCATAAAGAAAAATCCTTCTAGAATGGCTTTAGGATTGATACTTTGAAAAAAGGAAAATCACGATGAAATTAAAAGGATCCTGGTGTGTGAAATGTAAGCTTTCCCATGAAAGAGGCGCTCAGAAGCCTACCGCGCATATTCAAGAACCCTACCGTAAACACTGGACTTGTCATCATTATTTAGAATTTCATGTATTGTCATTGCACAGAACCCCCACAGTCATTTCCACTGTCTCAGAAAGAGAATCAGGAGTTATTTGTGAATGAGGCCTTGCAGCTTGTCAACATTTTCAGTTCTTATATTTGTGGAATTTACTTTTTATACTAGACTCATAATAGAATTTTAAATTCTAACTTTCGCATTTCACACACAAGCGGGGAAGGTGGTGATAATTAGAGATGTCAAAACTGCTGTTTGAGCTCAGTCACTGAGTTTTCTCTTAGGGGGAAATAGTTTCATGCCAAAATAATATGAAACCTGCATTTTCATACAACTTTTCTAAGAAAAGAATAAAGGAAATTAGCTGTGGTTTTGGAGTTTTGTTTCTCTTGTTTTCCTGTCCTCGTGGAAGTCTGTGCTCTGTAAAACTGAATCAACTCTGAAAATAACAGAAATGCTTTTTCAAATTTAAAACCTCTCGAGGCACACAGGGTCCAAAGCAGAGGCGCGGTGGCAACGTGCTGTCCGCAGCTCGCCGAGCGCAAGGGTCCGAGCACCCAGCAAGCTGCGTCGGGGAGTTTGCTGATGCCCGCGGGGACTGCGGTTCTCCGAACCACGCACCGCGGGCGTGAAGACTGTGTGGCACAGCGAGGCCACGGCTGGGAGCGCGGGCAGCCCGCGGAGCACTCGAAGACTTTCCTGCATCAAGTAAAAGTAGCGAAGCGCCTGGGCTTCCTGGAATTGGGTGATGAGGGCGGCGGTGGCGAGTCCCCAAGTGGACATCCTCCACTCCACTGGCCTTTACAGCCCGCCCCCTTCGTGCCTCGAAGCGCCACACCTTTGCGGGAGGAAGGAAGCAAGGCCCGGGGAAGGGCAGCAGCGGGGAGGACCCGACGGCGCAGGGCTGCGGCCTGCGAGCTGCCTTTGCCTCCCCGGTCCTCCTGCACCCGCGTGCGAAGGGGCCGGGGCTAAGGCTGGGTGCAGTCGGGGGACGCCCAGTCTCCTTGCCCGGGCGTCGTCCCCACCCGAGGGCCTCCGGCGGCAGTGGCAGCGGGACTTGTGGGGTGGGGTGGGGAGGGATGGCCGTGGGCTGCCGGTGTGGACGCAGACGGTGGGGACGTCCCGAGCTCGAGGGCTTTCCCCAGCGCAGCGCGCTGGTAATTATGGGCCAAGGGGACCGTCCGGCGCTCAGGGGGAGAATGCGCCGGGGGTGCTTTGGGCACTCTCCCACGCGCCCCGACGCAACTCCACGGAAACCGGCAGTTGGGTGTCCCTGACTTTCGGTTTTCTTGAAGAACCGCTTCCAGCGGTCTCCAAACTTAACCCCAGCACTTTTGACGCACTGACCGCTCTGGCGATCTCTGGAAACCACCCCGAAGGCCCTCGATCCTCCAAGTCCCGACCTGGGACGTCCTTCTGGGCGCTCCGGGGTCGACCTGCGCCAGGTCCGGCTTCTCCCTGGCCTCGTCCCCCACCCCCCGATGGCCGCGCAGGTGGACGGCGCTGGGCGGGCCGCGCGTCCAGCCCCCTGGAAGGAGCGGTTTTCGGGCGCTGCCCCCCGCAGTGTGCTCCCTCCACCTCCTCCCCTCCGGATTACTTTATCTTTTTGTGTTGTTGTTTCAGTATTTCTAAGCTGCGTCGCTGCATCCCCTTCCCTCTCCGAACGCCCCGGCCACCCGGTGGGCAGATCCCTGGGGGGCCTGCGAGGTCCCGAGCTGCCGCGCGGCTGGAGCTCGGGGTTCCCCAACTGAACGGGAGGGGTGCGGGCTGGAGGTGCACAGGGCTGGCCAGCGTGGGGCCCCCCCGCCCGCGCCCCCGCTGCCCCCGTCTCCCCTCTAGCAGTCGGGGCGAAGCTGCTGAGGCTGCAGAAACTTGCTGGCGCCCGTCCATGGACTGCAAACAAAACCAAACAAACGCGGCGAAAGGGAACGCGGAACATGGCGCTGCAGAAAATGGAGCCTCGACATCTAGAGCGTCCTTCCTCCTCCTCCTCCTCCTCCTCCTCCTCCTCCTCCTCCTTCTCTTCCTCCTCCTCCTCTTCCTCCTCCTCCTCCTTTTCTTCCTCCTCCTCCTTCTCCTTCTCCTCCTTCTCTTCCTCCTCTTCCTCCTCCTCCCTCCTCTTCCTCCCTCCTCCTTTTCCTTCTCCTCCTCCTCTTTTTCTTTCTCCTCCTTCTCCTCCTCCTCCTCCTTTTCCTCCTCCTCCTTCTCCTCCTCCTTTCCCTTCTCCTTCTCCTTCTCCTCCTCCTCCTCTTTTTCCTCCTCCCCCTCCTCCCCCTTCTCCTCCTCCCCCTCCTCCCCCTCCTCCCCCTTCTCCTCCTCCCCCCTCCTCCTCTCCCTCCTCCTACTCCTCCGTCCCTCGGGCCTAAGGATAGTAACCCCCGCCCGTCCCCGGCCTTCCAGGTTCCCCTCCTCGGCTTTGCTGCCCCTATTCTTAGCACCCCAGGTCTTTTCTTAGGAACGATCCCCCCGTCCTCCCCGCAGCTTTTCCTTCTTTTTTCTGCCCCCTCGGTTCCTCTTTCTCCATTTTGTGTCGCCGGAGTTTCGCTTCTCAGTTCCCTTTCAGGGCTCCCCCCCATCCCGCCCCGTCTCACTTTCTGGCGTGCGTCAGCCGGAGGAGGGCCGGGGGTGCTGGGCCTGCGGAGGCTCCGAGGCGCTGGGTTCCGTGCGGGCAGGTTTATTTTTAGAACCCGAGCCTCCCTCTCCCGGGTGTGCGTCGGCCCGGGCGGCTGCAGGGAACTTGGCCTTGCGCCCCTGTTACGCCCAGCGGCTCCTCGAGGCGCCGGGTCTAGGCGGAGGCTGCGGGTGCAGCTGTGCCCACCCCGTCCCCCCGCACCACACTCGGCTTTTTGCGGGGTTTGTGGGCAGGGCAAGGTTTGAAGAGGTGAACCCGAGCCCCATTGCATCATCAACACCCCTCACCCCACTTCACCACCCGGGGGACTTCCGGGAGGGGTTTGGAGAGAAACGTGCAAAGGAATAAGGCGCGTCCACTTTTCTGGTCTTTGAACCCAGGGAAGCCCCAGGCACTTCGAGGAGTTGGCTTTCTTTTGGGGGGAAACTTCAAAAAGACTTGCTTTTTCTTTTACACTCGTGACTGACTTTTCTTTTCTCTCTCTCTCTCTCTCTCTCTCTCTCTCTCTCTCTCTCTGTCTCTCTCTCCTTTATTTTTAAAGAACGAACTCAATTTCTTAAGGCCAGTGAATGCTTTTGAATATCCAACGCCCTCAAACTGTGGTTGTTCAGTATGATTGTGGTTCTGGAGACGTGCTATGATTTCTTGAAGTTACGGTCGCTAAGAGAGGAAACAATGAGAAATATGCTGGGATGCTGGCATAAAGATAAAGCGGCAGGTGATGGTTCCTGGTTGTGCTTGGTCTGGGTGGTCGAGGCGGGGCTGGGGGTTGTGTTGGCTTTCTGGCTGGACAGTATTTCTTGGTTCCATGAAGGAACCAGAAGACAGAAGCTATTTTTAATGAAGGACTTCAGTCAATACAAGGGAAAAGCACTGACATCAATTTCTGATCTCTTAATCATGATAAAAAGATTATTCTACATATAAAGTATCTGAAGAGAAAAACGATTTTGCTTATGCATGTCTGTATCTATCTCACCCCTGTCTTGACCATTCTGCTCCTCTGTTTTGCATTTATCAGTGTGTTTCTCAAGCCTGGCGGTTTTGCCCTCTCACTCTGAATTGTCAGGACTGTATTCTCTAGGAAACAAATAAATCTGTAAGTGTTCATCATTTATGTGATTTTAATGTGGCAGGAATTATTTGGGGGGAAAATGAAAATTTAAAAAAGACTTTAAGAAGAATATTGGGGAAGAATTTTTTGAAGGAGTCATAGGATGGTTCTTATATTACCTCCCTTGGTCTTCATTGCTTTGATTAGAATTAGAGAGAGAGAAAACATCAGAGTATTTCTTTATGAAAGAAAGGAGAAAGTAAGTAAGTAGATCTTGGCAGAAACAAAACCAATGTAGCAAGGCCATAAATTGATAGTCTCAAACATGTTTATACAATTGAGTTTGGCACAAATTTGAGCTTTCCTCTGACTCAAATAGTTGACTTACAAGGCTTCTAGAAATAGATGAAAGTATGTTTGTAAGCCTAGCTCCTACTTTTTTGTTAGACTGTTTCTCCTAGTGGATAATCAGATGATTCTGACTTGAGTAAGCCCATTTCTCCCATCAGAACCTCTAAACTTCTAAAAGAGAAAAGATAGGGGCTATTAGTATCCTTCTCTTTTCTGAAATGATTCACAACTGATGCCAAGTTAATCCTATTAAGATGTTATTTCCAGTTCAGGAGGGATAAATTAGGGCCCAACTCAGATGATTTTTGGTGGATAACTGTGCATACTCTTAGCAGTGGGGGCTAGAATATTATTTTGTGATTACATATGAGTACCAATAAAGACCCTTGAGGTAGTATATTTGTTTATAAATCAAACATGGGATCTGTTGCTGACTTTGCACTCTGAGAAGTAACTAATTCCTTCTATTTTCTCTCATTTAAGAAAATTCACATGAGGAAAGTTAGCTTAAATCCCTTCCTCACTTTTTACATGCAAATTAAACTTCTGATAGATTGAAAACCTAAATAAGAAAAATAGAACTTTAAAAATAGTGGAAGGAAATTAAAAAATATTCATATTCCTGGAATAGTAAAGGGTTTCTCACAACATTAATAGTCACAATTTATAGAGGAAATTATACATAAAAATATATGACAAAAGACATCATCAAATGTTATAAGGAAAAACAGAAGATAAACAAGAAGGCATATACTTGACTGAGGATTAATATTCAGAATGTAAGAACTACATATAAATAACACAAAGAATTTTACAAATAAAAGATGTAAACTATTTGCACATATGGAGGAAAAGTATAATACTATTAACAGGAAGAATATTTTTTCATCTCCAAAGAAAGTTATTTCCTTTTGCAGAGAAAAAGGCTGAAAAATGGGAAATAAGGAGTCCAGTGTCAACTCTTTATTAAAAGATCAAAGGCAACTATAGCAAGATGTTACCATTTTATATTCTTTATGTTTTTTACAAGCTTGTAAAAATTAAATTAAACACATCTACAAATCAGTTTCTAGTCCCTGAAACAAATGATATCAACCCCTAGTCCAAAACACAAATGGCTTTTCTTGTTCCTGCTTATTCATCTTTGTAAGATTGCATGTCCACGTATATGATGACAGAGTATTTCCCAGGATTGGCCTTGTGCAGTGAGGGAATGTATGTGAAATTCAAGCAGTGACGGTAGATTGAAGTCTACCTGTTGTACACTGGATAAACACAGTGAGAAGAGAAACAATATGTAACTATGGTTAAACATAAAAGAAGTTTATTCCTATGTGAAGAAGTCAGTAACGGTGTTTTTAAAAGTGAGTAAATTGTCTTGGAGATTTACCCCCCATCTAAAACAGAAATGTGAATTCTTAGCTCTCTTAGTCTCGCTTGTGTAAATAATTCTTTTTTTTTTTTACTGAACAAGATTTACTTAGAAAGACGTGGGGGCAGAGGCGGGGTCCGTGTGCCAGAGAGGGACGTGGGCTTCTCTGGGCAGAAAAAGCAGGAGACAGACTTGTGCTCAAGGGAGAACATGGGCCTGGGAGAACAGCCCATGTGTGTGGTTTCCTCCGCTTCCCTTAGTTGGTCCTTGATGTCAGGGCGACAAGGCCTGGCACTGGCACTTCTCCAGCTGGGTGCCCGTCCGCTGGCATTCCTGGAGCTTGGGTTTGCCTGTGTGCTCCTGGGCATGGCGTTCCAGCTGGCGGAGGTCCGGCAGGTCACTGTGGTGTCCACACTCGTGCTCCACACCTCTGTCATTGTAATTGCCCGGGGTCACACCCTTTGTGGTACTCAATGCCCATGGCTGGGAGGAGGCAGAATGGCACAGGATGGCAGGGTCGCAGTCGGGGGCCCCATGCTTCATTTCTTTTTCTTTTTTAAAAAATATTTTATTATACCACTGTGAGATACACAATTACAAAGATGCTCATAAGATGTTCATGTTTGGGTTTCGGTCATACAGTGTTCCAGCACCCATCCCTCCACCAGTGCCCATTTCCTACCACCAATGTCACCGATTCCCTCCACCTCCCATAGCCTGCCTCTATGGCAGGTTCTTTATTTCTTTCTCTTTCTCTCTATCTCTTTTCTTTTTCCTCCCCTTCCACATTGTGGAAGTGTAAATAATTCTTTATCTTAGAAAATCATTTGCATCTCAACCTGAGGTGCGTACTCATGGATTTCCCCCTCTGGAGAAGTCTGTTTTCAAGAACGTTCCCCTCTCTCCCTTTCATACTTCTCTAAATAAAACCATTTTACTTCAAAAAGGAAAGTGAACAAATTAAAAATAAACCCTCACATAATTGTAGAAGCACTTTAGAAACATCTGCCAGTGTCAGGCCTAACATGCAAGATTTATTATTTAGGCATTTTTTTCATATAGCCTAAACACCAAGATTTGCTATTTTGGAAATATATATATTTGCACACACAAACCTATGTATATGCACAGACAGAATCTCATTTTCTATGGCAGATTTCACATAATGTTTATATCATCACTACTTTTCACTGACAGCTGTACTATTTACTTGTAACTTCAATGGATATTATTCATATTAAGGCAACACCAGAAGTGATGTAGCAATTCATTTGCTTTGAGACCTGAGATTTCAGTGTTTTTTTTTCTTTTTGGGCCACACCCAGTGATGCTCCAGAGTTTCTCCTGGCTCTGCACTCAGGAATTACTCCCAGCAGTGCTCGGGGAACCATATGGGATGCTAGTTCAACTGCATGCAAGGCAAATGTCCAACCCACTGTGCTATCACTCTGGCTGCTGAGATTTCAGTTTTATTAACAAGAATCATGAAATGCAATTGTTTTGGTTTATTTTTGTGTGAACTGTGTCGGGAGCTGTATAAGCCAAGTGTTTTGTACATGGGCCAGGACAATACAATCATGACCAATAAAGTACAGATAATAGAAAAAAAATAATTGCCTTGCTCCTCAGAAGATCCATGTTTCACATACTTAATACTATTTTTGCATAAGTAGTCATTTAGAAGTTCTAAAACTCAGGCAGAGATAGAACAATGAATATGAGGCTTGCCTTGCACTGGTCAAGCCGTTTGATCCCCAGCACTGCATACATTCTCCCGCACTGCTTCCAGGGGGCCCCGAGCAAAGAGTCAGGAGTAAGCCCTGAACACAGACAAGTATGGTCTAATTCCCGTGGCTCTGTGCTTAAGAGTGACCCTTAACTACTCAGGGGACTTTATGCAGTTGAACCAGAGTTAAGGCCCAAGTGGCTGCATGCAATGTAAATGCCTTTTCCCTACATTCTCACTCCAATCTCCTTTTTGATTTTATACAAGTAGAGTTGCTGGTGTTTACTCAGAGGGTCAGTGACGTCAGAATTCTGCAGTCCACTGGTTATTTTCCATGCGGCAGCCAAAGCGCTGCTATTTCAGGTCACTTCACAGTGTTCACAAGGTGGGAAGGAAGTAGAAAGTTCATTCTTCATGAGCCTTACTCTGTCAAATATTCCAAGAAACCCCACCAAAGGAAATTTCTTACATCTCATTTGCCAGAACTTTGGTTAATAGTTTAGGGATTAGGCCCACCTTTCCACATCAAAGGAAATCTACTCAATGCCTAAATAAAATAGGAATTGTGTTTAGAAGGGGAGAAGTTGGAAAATGATTTAGGGTTAGGCAACAAACACTACCACACCCTCACATTTTTCTTACCCCCCCAAACCAACTTTTCCCTGTCACTTCCTTGATAAATTTACCAGTGGTGTTCGGGTGTTTTCATCCAGTGAATAATGTTTACTTTCTATTTATTTGAAATTTTTATCTATCTATCTATCTATCTATCTATCTATCTATCTATCTATCTATCTATCTATCTATCTATCTATCTATCTATCTATCTATCTATCTATCTATCTATCCATCCATCCATCCATCCATCCATCCATCCATCCATCCATCCATCCATCCATCCATCCATCCATCCATCCGTCTATCAGTCTATCCGTCTATCTGTCTATCTGTCTGTCTGTCTGTCTATCAATTTCTAAAAAATATTTTATTATATTATTTTATTATATCAATATTTATTTAAAAATAAATATTTTATTAATAGATTAGGGCCTAATCCCTAAACTATTAACCAAAGTTCTGGCAAATGAGATGTAAGAAATTTCCTTTGGTGGGGTTTCTTGGAATATTTGACAGAGTAAGGCTCAATGTAATTTGATATGCAATTACAAAGATGTTCATGTTTGGGTTTCGGCCATACAGTGTTCCAGCACCCATCCCTCCACCAGTGCCCATTTCCCATCACCAATGTCCCCGATTCCCTCCCCTCTCCCCTAGCCTGCCTCTATGGCAAGTTCTTTATCTCTTTTTTCTTTCTCATTTTCTCTCTTTTTTTCTCTTCCTTCTTTCACACACTGGATTTCGATATATACATTTAGAGGTTATAATGTGTATATTTTCCCCTTTATTCTTTACTCAGTTCTAGGCTGGTATTATCACTTACAACAATTGTTAGCATACTGTCACTTGATCATTTGACATCCCATTATTCATCGATTTGCTCGGCGGGTGCCAGTAACATTTCCATTTGACCCTATCACGTGCCAGTGTAGCCCAATGGCATCTGGTTGCTTCAGGAATTCAAAGAGCCTCAAACCATTTGTTCAGGGTCTTGAAGAAGAAGTCTGATCATCTTGTAGGTGGGTGGCCACGTGATCTTTTGACAACCCATGGGATCCAGTCGGTAACAGCTCTAGTTCAGCGGTTGTCTCCAAATCGCATTACATGTCCAGTCCATCTGATTTTTTGATGCCTTGGCAAATGAGACAGCGTCCCTGACTCTGGAACAGCGGTGGAGGTCGGAGTTCGAATTCCTTCTTTCACTTGAGTGAGGCATGATATTCCAAGCATAGCTCTTTTCGATTCCTCTTTGGGAGACCCAAAGAGCATTCTCATCCTGCTTTTCGTAGGGCCCAGGTCTCTGAGGCATATGTTAATGCAGGGAGAATGGTGGAGCTGAAGAGATGTGCCCAGAGCTGGAGTTTCTTTGTCTTTTTAGCTATTTCTTCGATGCTTTTGAAGGCATTCCATGCTGCTCTCTTCCTCCCTGCGCAGCTCAGGTTTTAGGCCTTTCAACATGTTGACTTCTCGACCTAGGTACACATAACTGCTGCATTCAGAGATGTTTTTTCCATTGAGGGTGAATGGGGCCTCTAAAACTAGTTCATTTTTCATGAACATAGTTTTGTTGAGATTCAGCTGTAGACCTATCTTTCCACATTCATGGTCAAAGTCAGCCAGCATTTGTGCCGCTTGGCTAATGTTTGATGTTATTAGAATGATGTCATCAGCGGGAGGTGGTGTAGTTGCTGACTGTCTATCTTCACTCCTATTCCTTCCCTTTCTAATTGTCGCATGATGTTCTCGAGGGTGGCGCTGAAGAGCACACTGTATTTGAACTTTTTATGAGACTCTCCCACACCTTTCCTAGAATGCATTCACTCACCAACTGTCCCCTCAGTCTTTATTCTGTATCAGGCATTTGCTAGATGAGAGCATTCAGACACAAGCCAGGGATAGCCTTATTCCTCCACACATTTCCAGTCTAGGGGAAGCAATCAGTGTGAACCAAGTATGACAGACCATCAGAGATTCTGTGACTAGGAGGAGGGTAAAATGAAATACAAAAAAAGTAGCAGGAATTGATATCATTTAAGTATGATGATCCTTTTCAAGTAAAGAAGGGTGGTGTAGCCATTAACAAAAATAATCTCAGTTACTAGGTAGATTGGCGCTTTGGGCCCTCCCTGAAAAAAGCACTGATCTCTGTAGAAGTGGGGAGTCAGATAGTAGGGCGGCACTCAGGTTCATTCTATAAGCAGAGCCATGAACTGAGCAGAAGCCTCCTGATTCACTGGACTACCACTGGCTCTAGTACCAGGAGCCTATTTCTCACAGCACTTGGGTGGTGCTGTTGTGTCTTACTACTGGTTGTCCCAGGAATTTTATGGAAATAGGGGGGGGGGGGGTGGCTAGCTCAGTGGCAAAGCAAGTGTGAGGCCACGAGTTCAAGCACCAATACCCCCCATTCTTCACACATGCTGAGTGTGGTCCTGGCTGCTCCTACAGTTTGAAAGCTCTGGCATCAATAAACTGTGTGAACTAATGTGCACTACCAAGTATGTGTGACTCTTACTCATCACAGCAGCAACAAAATGAAAGGGGAATATGGGGGATGGGGTGGCATGGATGTAAGAATTTTTGAAAGGGCTGGGGGCTCTGGAGGTGGCTCAAAGAGCTAGAGTGCATGCTTTATACGTGGGAACCTTAGGTTCTATCCCCAACCCCATGTGGTTCCCGAAGCACCACTGTAATTCCTGAGCATACTGCATGTCACCCAAACACACACACACACACACACACACACACACACACGAACACAAACACACACATATACGTGGAGTGGGGTTGAGCTGGTCACTTACTTTACTTCCATCTGACAAATATATAGTGTATTCCAAAGACTAATTTTTTTGTTTTATTTATTGGGGACCACACCTGGTGATGTTCAGGCTGACTCTGGGCTCTGTGCTCAGGGATTACTCCTGGCAGGCTTAGAGGATCATATTTGGTGCCAGAGATTGAACCCTGCTTGGTAGAGTCTGGTGTGTATGCAAGTTCCCTACCTGCAGTACTATCTCTCCACACCCTGCCCAGCAATTCTTTTAAATTTAAGAGATAATCCAACTCATACAGAATCCACCTGTGTAGTAGGGTAGATCAGATGTTCTCAGTCCATTACCCCTTACAGTTTGCATGTTTCTTTGTTTTTTTTCCTTTCTTTTCTAATTATCTAGCCAAAAGAAGTGCCTGACTGCTTCATTAAGTAGTGAGATTCAATGGCGAAGTATCGTTTTTTGTAGTGCTGACTTTTCCTCAAAAGTGGAAAAGCAGCCAGAGTGATAGTATAGTGGGTAGGGTTCTTGTCTTACATGCAGCTGACCTAAATTCTATCTATGGCATCCCATATGGTTTCCCAAGCCTGCCAGGAGTAATTCCTGAGTGCAGAGGTAGGAGCAACCCCTGAGCACTATTGGGTGTGGCCCAAAAACAAGTGAAAAAATAAAAAAAGGTATAAAAGACCCTGAAGCAAGTCCCTTGACTCACTGTCAGCCTGAGTTCCCCAAAATGTGCCAACTGTGGATGCAGGGGAAAGAGGACTCTCCTCCATTGTTGGTGGGAATGTCGCCTGATACAGCCTTTTTGGAAAACTATATGGACATTCCTCCAAAGACTAAAATTGAACTCCCATTTGCGCAGCCATACCGCTCCTGAGAATATACCCTGGGAAGCCAAAAACACGCAGCGGAAACACCATCCCTACTTTTATATTCATAGCAGCATTATTCACAATAGCCATAATCTGGAAACAACCAGAGTGCCTGAAAATTGATGACTGGATAAAGAAACTTTGGTACATCTACACAATGGACTACTATGCAGCTGTTAGGAAAAATGAAGTTATGAAATTTGCCTATAAATGGATGGACGTGGAGAGGATCATGTTGAGTGAAATTAACCAGAAGGAGGGAGATATATAAAATGACTGCATTTATTTGCATGACATAAATATATATACATATACACACACACACATATATATATACATATTATGATACCAATATCCAAGGTCAGGTGAAACGTGGATCAGGAGGTCTTGTCAAAGGTAGAAATTACCACAAACGTGTGGGAGCAGAGGTTAGGTAAGACAGAGAAGGGAACAGTGTGCCAATAATTGCCGAAAGTCTATTACCACATAGAATTTAGCATTAATTACAGGCAAAAGATACACATGATAATCTCTAAGTATATGTATTACAATTCACAATATGTAAGAGAAGGAAGAGAGAAAGAGAAAGAGAGAAAAGAGATGGAGAACCTGCTACGGAGACAGGTTAGGGGGGGGGAGGGAATCAGGGACATTGGTGGTGGGAAATGGGCACTGGTGGAGGGATGGGTGCTGGAACACTGTATGACCAAAATCCAAACATGAACATTTTGTAATTGTTAAAAAACTAAAAAAAATTTAAAAATGTGCCAACTCACAATTTCACACACTTTGGGAAACCTGGTACAGAAACTTTTTCATCTGGAAAATTAATTATTCAGTTCCTTATTTTGTTTATTGTTTTGGTTTTGGGGCCACACCCAGGGCTTACTCCTGGCTCTGCACTCAGGGACCATTCCTGGCAGGCTCAGGGAATCATATGAGGTGCCTCAAAGGAATAAATCTGGTTGACTTCGTGGAAGGCAAATGCCCTACCCTTGCTCAAGCTCCTCAGTTCCTTACCTTTGAAAGATTGATCTTCCTGGGATCAGAGTGGGGTTTCCCTGGAGTAAAGACATGAGGGAACTTATGGAGGTCAGGATTTAAGGTCACTACCTTGAAAGAGAAGTTATTTGGATGATAATGCTCTTGGCCCTCAGACATGTTCCAAGGGTAGAATTTCCTTATTATTTAGGTTGGTAAGGAGAAATATAAATAATTCTAGATTGCAAAATTGGGCTAAGGGGTACATGAGGGTAGGAACATAGGAGAACTTGTCTTGGGAGAAAGCTGCCATGTTCAGCTTGTTGAGCTTGAGCTATCTCAAGGTGTCGGGAAGAGATGAACATGCAGCACTGGACCTTTGGAGAAGATCTGTGAGAGATTGTACATTGAGTTGTGTTCTTGTTTGGGCTGTTGTGAATTATGTAGCTACTAATTTTATCATGCAACTTTTTGTTTTCAGACAATTAAAAGTGAAATTTCTAGGTCATATGATAACTCAAAATTGTTTTCCTAGTGCCTAGATTACTTAATTTTGAGTAGAAATGTGTATGGGCTCCAATTTCTTCATATCCTCCTCCTGGTAACAACTGTTATTGTCCATCCTTTTAGTTACTGTTAACATTAAGCGTGTGAAGTGATACCTCATTTTTTCTTGCTAGATATTGAAGATTTTCCCATGTGTTTTGGACATTTGCAAATTAAACTTCACATATGGTGTGAGTTAGGGATTCAACATTATTCTTTTGCTTGTGGATTTATAGCCCCAAAATCATTTGTTTGAAAAGACTATTCTTTCCCTATTATCTTGACACTATTGTCAAGAATCCATTGGTGACAGTTGTATGAATTCTCGGTTCTGTTTCAATGATTGCAGTGTATGCAGTACCACAACTACAATTCCAGAACAGTAAAGGACGTTGTATTGAAGGCATTCTCATTCTCAAATTTCTTGGTTACTCAAAAGACTACTTCTTTGCAAAAGAAATCTTTGCATCAGTCTCCCACCAAAAATAAATTAATTATATATATGTATATATATGTGTATATATATATATATTAATTCCTCACCTACAGGGAGCTTTTATTTAATTCTACTTTTATATCAAGGTACACTCTGGCAATTTCTCTATGTATTCTAAGGAGCAATTAAAATCAATTATGAATTGAGGCATTCAATTCAGTTTCTTATTGTTAGAATAGCTTTCTGTTGTTCTAATTTAGAAGCTATCATTCAACCTCAAGAAAAGCCCTTCATATTATTAATTTGTTTGTTACATTTAGTGAACTTAGACAAAAGATTTAAACAACTTTATTCTAAGTGTAAGAGTTCTCAGAAATAAACTAACTCTAGGATGATAGCAACTTTTCTTTTTGGCCTTTTTGGGTCACACCCAGTGATGCTCAGGGGTTACACCTGGCTCTAGACTCAGGAATTAACTCCTGGTGGTGCTTGGGGACCATGTAGGATGACAGGGATCCAACTGGGTCAGTCACGTGCAAGGCAAATGCCCAACCCACCGTACTATTTCTCTGGTCCCAATAGCATCTCTTGATTAAATTGCAATCTCTCTCTCTGTGTTTCTTTGTTTGTTTCTTTCTCTCTCTCTTTCTCTCTCTCTTTCTTTCTTTCTTTCTTTCTTTCTTTCTTTCTTTCTTTCTTTCTTTCTTTCTTTCTTTCTTTCTTTCTTTCTTTCTTTCTTTCTTTCTTTCTTTCTCTCTCTCTCTTTCTTTCTTTCCTTCTCTTTCTTTCTTTCTTTCTTTCTTTCTTTCTTTCTTTCTTTCTTTCTTTCTTTCTTTCTTTCTTTCTTTCTTTCTTTCTTTCTTTCTTTCTTTCTTTCTTTCTTTCTTTCTTTCTTTCTTTCTTTCTCTCTCTCTCTCTCTTTCTCTCTCTTTCTTTCCTTCCTTCCTTCCTTCCTTCTTTCTTTCTTTCTTTCTTTCTTTCTTTCTTTCTTTCTTTCTTTCTTTCTTTCTTTCTTTCTTTCTTTCTTTCTTTCTTTCTTTCTTTCTTTCCTTCTTTCTTTCCCTTCTTTCTTTCTTTCTTTCTTTCTTTCTTTCTTTCTTTCTTTCTTTCTTTCTTTCTTTCTTTCTTTCTTTCTTTCTTTCTTTCTTTCTTTCTTTCTTTCTTTCTTTCCTTCCTTCCTTCCTTCCTTCCTTCCTTCCTTCCTTCCTTCCTTCCTTCCTTCCTTCCTTCCTTCTTTCTTTCTTTCTTTCTTTCTTTCTTTCTTTCTTTCTTTCTTTCTTTCTTTCTTTCTTTCTTTCTTTCTTTCTTTCTTTCTTTCTTCTTCTTTTCCTCCTCCTCCTGCTCCTCCTCCACCTCTCCTCCTCCTTCTCTTCCTCGTCCTCTTCATCCTCCTCCACCTTCTCCTCCTTCTCCTCGTCCTGTCCTCCTCATCCTGGTTCTCCTCCTTTTCCTCCTCCTCCTTTTCTTCCTCCTCTTCTTCCTCTTCTTTTTCCTCATCCTCCTTTTCCTCTTTCTACACCTCTTCCTCTCCTCTTCCTCTTCCTTCTTCTTCTTCTTCCTCCTCTTCCTCCTCTTCCTCTTCTTCTTCTTCTTCTTTCACAGGGTTGGCTCTGCATTCAGGGATCACTCCTTGTGGGGCTCTGGGAACCATATGGGATGCCAGGGATTGCACCTAGGTTGGCTGTGTACAAAGCAAGCCCCCTACCTACTGTACTATTTCTCTGACCATCTAATACTCTAATCAGAAAAAAATACAAAATATGGACCAGAATGATAGTACAGAGGGTAGGGCATTTGCCTTTTACTAAGCTGATCTGGGTTTGATCCCCAGCATCCCATATGGACTCCTAAGCCAGGAGTGATGCCTGAGCATAGAACCAGAAGTAAACCTTGAGCACTTCCAAGTGTGGCCCCCAAACAAAACAAAACTAAAATCACAAAATATTCCTAGATAAGGGATACGGGATATAAGAAGGAACTTGCATAAAGAGACAATTGTTCTCCTAGATAGTTATATTTACTTAAGGAAATATTTTTTCTTTAAAATTGAGGTAAGAGACTGGGATATAATTCAGCAGTAAAGTAATTGCCTTGAATTTGCAACTTGATACTTCATGTCCAATTACTTAGTTTAGTGCTCAGGAAAAACCCAATTCATTTCCTCCACACAACACATAGACAATCAGACCAAAAACTATTTGTTCATTATTTCAAAATAATGAAACGTAAATAAATACAGCTCCTATAACAAAGGGTCAAAGAGAAGCTCTGGCAGAGACAGAAGAAGGGGTGTAGTGCTCACAATCAGAAGGGAACCCATTGATGTGAAACTTTACTGGGAGTAAGAAGAGAATCCTTTTCCCACATCCGGCTCCCTAACTCCTCAATTTTGCTCAGTGGAGATAAATCCTTGTCGCTCTGGCACTGAGGGGCAGAAGAAAACATGCAAAGAATTAAGAACTCTCCCAAGAATGAGCAACATCAGTCTGAAAAGGGCCTCAATAAGTGAACATTCCCATTTACCACTCCTGTAGCATATCACATGGATGTTAAGAACATGTCTAAGCTGAATGACACTGGCAGGCAACTTTTTGTTAGCTTCTTGCAACTTTGCTTCTGTCAGCCAGTCCTGGTGGGTGCCATTTGGTACCTTCCCTCCAACTTACTAGTGCCTGTGGGTAACTTCCCTACAATGTGAGTTCCACCCTGTGCCCCATAGTAGGGTGTTGTATATTAGCACTCTGAAGTCCATTAGAGTTTTGTACCTGGTCACCTGTTGCTGCACATGGGATCTCTAGCCATTCAACACCAGGTCCCCCAGCCTCTGTCACCAGGCCCTGCCACCAGTGTGTGTAACATCACAAGGTGAGGGCATCTGGGATGGGCTGGCAGCCCTACCCACACGCCAAGCATCAGCAGGGAATGCATAGCACTGCCTACTCAGCATATCTCGGTCTTGTACCTGGACTGAGCCCAACTGTAGAGATGACTGAGCTAAGATAGGGCAACATTCCTTCACACTGTGTAACCCAGCCTAGCAGAGGGGTAAGTGCATACACAGGGAACTCACTGAGCTCCCAGATCCAGAAGACAGAGGACACGATTCTAAACTCCATGGGATGCCATAGCACAAAACCAGTCCTACAAGATTCAAAGAGGCTGCAGAGGAGGCTAATGCATAGACGTGAGCACAGAGGATGGGGCAATGAACACAGGAGGCCGACTGTTGGCAGAGGTACAAGTCTCAAATGGAAGAGCAAGGAAAGACCTCGAAGAAATGGGCATAAGGAAACTATCTGATGAAGAATTCAGAGTAGGTTATAAATGTTCTCCAAAGTCGGGAGAACAGAAAATCTGGAAGAGTGAAAATGGTCGAAATAGAATTTCAGAGCTGAAGAATAAAATGATTGAACCGAGAAAACACTAGAAGGGTCCAACAGAACACACAGGAAATCCAATAAGGGACCCAGAAACCAAAGCAATAGAACTCACTCAGAATGAACGGCAAAATAAAAAAAAATAATTAAAAAGAGTGTGGATAACTTAAGACAGTGGTTTTCAATCTTTTTATACCACCTGGACCAGCACTAAAGTTGAAGACCAGTGCTTTATGAGACCACTGTAACAATAAAAAGAGAAATAATATTCACATTATAGAGATTCCAGAAAGAGAAAAGAGAAAGGATCAGGGAAAAAAAGGGATTTGAAGAAATACTGGCCAAAAACTTCCCCAATTTGAGGAAGAAGTTAGACATCCAAGCATAGAAATCCCAGAGAGTTTTAAATATGAATAAGGGAAAACTTTGAAAGTTTTCCTCAGCAGAGGTTTTTTTTTTTTTTTAAGCCAACAGTGTGCAGTGAGCCATATTCAAAATGCTGGAAGGAAAAATTTCCAATCAACAAATCTATAACTGTATAACTGACAGGGCTCCATTCAGAAATGAAGGGAGAGAATAAAGAGTTCCCTGGCCAAGCAGAAGCTAAAAAAAAAAATTCAGGAACCTGAGAGATAGTACAGTGGGTAAGGCACTTGCCTTGCATGAGACTGACTCAGTTAAATCCCTCGCATCAGATATGATTCCAAAAACACCCCAAGAGTGATCCCTGAGTATGGTTGGGTGGGCCCAATTTCAACCCCCACCCCTGCCAAATGAAGAATTTGTCAACAATTAACTGACCTTGTACGACCTTGTTGGAAAAGAAATAGTAATAAAATTGAGAAAACATACATATGAAAAGTCTCACTGAAAAGGAAACCATATAGTAAAATAGTGGATCAGGGTCACTTATAAAGGAAGCATGAAGACTTAAAAGACAAAAGTAATAAACTAAATAAATAAAATCAACAAGAATGAGTTAAAGCAAAAAATATAAGATAAAAATAGAAAATAAGATGCCCTTTCCGAAATGTATGGCAGGGAAGGCAAAACTGCAAGGTTTAAGACTGTGTTCAAATTTGAGATATCAAGCCCTGGGGAGAGATAAGCAGGGTCATGACTGGACCCCTCTTTGGACCTTGGCACCACATGCCCCTCCGAGTACCATTGGTTGTAGATTTAAGGTTCCCGAGCTTTGCCATGATAACCCTGTTGATCCCCACACCTCAGGTCCTAGAATTGAACCTAAGGCCCAGTTGGCTGATTATTATTGGGATTGTCTCCTCGGTCCCCTAAACACTGCTTGGGAGTCCCCCAGTTTACAAGAATCAAAACCAAAATAAATATTAACCCCCAAACACAATTATTCTTATTGAAGGCTATGTTTGAAACTTTTGGTAACCTCAAAGCAAAAGCCTGTAATACAAAGAAACACAGCAAATGGACAAATAAAAAAATTTTTTTTTAATTCTGACAACATTATAGTATGTTATAACAGAGGCAGGAGGCTTGGGAGTGTGGGGGGGTGCCTGGATATCAAACTCCGGATCTTACCCCTCCACCCTCTACCATGTAAAACATGTGCTCTACCATCTAAGCTATCACCCGGACCCCAATTTAAGGAGTTTTAAAATTAAAAACAAATATTAAGTATTTCTTCAAGAGCATTGTGTTCAGAAGTTTAATGTGAAAGTGTCCACACTGTAATGTTGGGCTGTGAAGTTCTGATCCTGACAAACTCCAGATCAGCATCACTCATTTCTCTCTTGTGCTTGTTCCAGTCTCTTATCTCCCCCACCCCCATTTTATCGTTGTATCAGACTAATGTTACAACATACAGTTTACAAAATATGTCAAATAGAAGGAGCAAAAGTACTGAACCTGAATTTCATGAGGAAATATCAGACAACTTGACTGGAAAAGGTCATTGCCAGCCCAGTCGCTTCAGAATGTCAGTTAGGATCTGCAGTAGACAGACTCTGGAACGTCACAGCATGAAGACTAAATGACACAGCAAGTGAAAGGCAAAGCATGGTGTTGGGTTTTCTGTTGTAATAAAGGAGCTTATTGGAACAATTGGTGGAATCTGAATAAGATCTTTACGTTAGAACCTAATCTCTTAATGCTGTATCAATATTAAGATTCTAACTTTGATCCTGTGGTTATAATGATATTAAGATCCTAAATAAGATCTTGTGGTTATAATAAAATTCCTTAATTTTCAAAAACACACTGAGATATTTAGGAAATCATATCTGCACTCTCTAGGAGAATGGAAAGTATTAAAACATAAAAAGCATAAAGTCATTGTAGTAATAGTAACATTAAAATTAGAATGTTTGTACTATTCTTGCAACTTTTATTTAAGTATGAAATTATGAACACATAAAATATATTAATAGTGGAATATTTTTATATTTTACAAGTTATTAGAATGTAATAATTACAAAAAATTACTGTGAATTTTTGTAAAACGCAAAGTCTATTGTTTAGGATCAAGTCCAGAGGAAGATGAGTAGATTTGCATAATCTATCACTTCTTTATCAAGACTCTTAGGAAAATTACTTAAGGAATCCTGGGGAAAATACTTAACTTTTTGAATTTCCCTCCCTGAAAACAATAACCCAAAGATGTTACAACATTTACGTAAGTAAATATTTGCAGAGCACTTGGAACATTGAGAACGCCAACTGTTGTATAAGTGTTTGTCAAATGAATATAGGAAGATAATTTAAACTTAAAGGTATAGAAATCATCTTTAGGAGTAGCAATATGTCAAGCTTTAAACACTTTAAAATTAAGAAAGATTTTCTTATGGATCAGAGAGATAGTACAGTGGATAGTGTGTCTGCCGTATATCTTGCTGGTCCAGGTTTTAATCCCTAGTACCCCACATAGGTTCCCAAAATCACTAGCAATGAGCTCTGGGCACAGAGTCAGGAGCAGCTCTGAGCACTGCAAGATGTGGTCTCTAAAAGCAAAAAATTTGTCTTTTTTATTTAAAAAAGATCTTTTATTCCAAAAGAAATGGATTTGAATTTTTATTAGACTTTTCTTTGGTTAACTTGGTATTCCTATCATTGCCCTTGAAAATTTTCTAGTACCAATTTTTGGTCTGTTTCATAATAGGAACCTAATTTTTAATAAATACTTAATATAATTCCTTAATTTTCATAATTCTTTTAAATT
Organism: Cryptotis parvus; assembly: GCA_021461705.1. Classification (NCBI taxonomy): domain Eukaryota; kingdom Metazoa; phylum Chordata; class Mammalia; order Eulipotyphla; family Soricidae; genus Cryptotis; species Cryptotis parvus. Next base: position 87,257 of record JAJIBD010025938.1, on the reverse strand, counting down.
ATTTACTACAAATACATGTATTTAGCACATCTAGTACAGACTTCAGGAGGCACAAAAGATGGATCCTGTTTTTGTTTATTTTGGGGATAGGACGCAGGGGACCATGTGGTGCCTGGTACAGAACCCAGAGCTCCTGCATGCAAAGCATGTGTTCAGCTCACTGAGCTACTTTGCTGGATATGGGTCACATTTCTAATGTTAAAAAGTAAACAAATTAAAGGGGGAATAAAATACCAAAGATGGTATTATTATGATGCAATGTGAGGTTGAAAGAAGGAAAAAGTTAGATGCTTTTACAAGAGAGGAAGATTTTTATCTAGAATTTGGGGATGTGCAAGTTTTGAGAAGACAAGGTCACTGCATGAGGTTGAAGGAAGACTAAGACTTTAAAAGGCCATGGGTGGGGAGTGGAGTGATAGTTCAGACGGTAGGGCGTTTGCCTTGCATGCAGCCGGCCCATGCCGCCCATGCCTGCCCGGGTTCGATCCCCGGCATCCCATATAGTCCCCCGAGCACCACCAGGAGTAATTCCTGAGCATTGCCGGGTGTGACCCAAAAAGCTAAATAAATAAACTGTGTTCCCGTTCATCATCGATTTGCTTGAGCGGGCCCCAGTAACATCTCCATATGTCCTGTCTCATGCTAGTAGAGCCCAAGGGCATCTGCTTGCTCCAGGAACATAAAGAGCCTCAATCCATTCCGGAATGAGGTCTGTAATTGTTACTGGTATTTTGGCATATCAAATACAACACGGGTAGCTTGCCAGGCTCTGCTGTGGAGGTAGCATACTCTTGTAGTCATCTCTAAGTCCAGCATTTATTGACGAATCACATGGACGCAAGCAACCTAGCGAGCCAGGCTGTGATAGGCTGGTCTGCTGGGTGGAGTTCTTACAAGGGGAAGTCCGGATGTGGAAAGTGGAGGCCCTCATGGAGTGGGGCATCGTCTGGCTTGTTGCAAGGCTCTGCTGGGGTGGCGGGCCAGGGCTAGAACCCGCCATCCCTCCTGGGCGCCTCGTGAGCTGCTGGGCACAGGGAGAGCCAGTAGCAGCTCAGCCCCATGTCTGTGATTCTCTCTCTCTCTTTTTTTTTTTTTTAACAAAACATAGGGGTAAATTTTTCAGAGTGTAGTGTACCTGGGTCTTCCCGCCTGGTCCATTAAAATAGTGGAAACAGTAATGTCCTTTAATGTACTGCATTCCATGATGTGCAAGAAAGTTTTGGAGGGAGGAGATAAAGAGGAGAGAAATAACATACAGAACCTGCCAAGTAGTTGAGGTGTGGGAGGGGGAGGGAGGTGGGGACATTGGTGATGGGAGATGGGTTTGGGTGGAGGGATGGGTGTTGGAACACTGTATAACCAAAACTCTACATGAGCATCTTTCAATTGTATGTCTAAAATGGTGTAATAAAATTTGGGGAAAAAAATAGAATAGAATGAGAAAAAAAAATACTACCAAAAAAAAAAAGACCTACTTTAACTAGTTTTGCAGATGTAACTTATTTCCTATGCCTCTGAAGTTCATGAACAATTAAAAAATTTTTATTATCCCATTACACCTTATATAGACTAACTCTAGCTCTGGTCCGAACTTAGACCATACAAAGAGCCTAAGTCTCCCACCAAAGAGAGAGGATCTCACCCAAGATGAGTCCTACGCAGAAGAAGGAGCAAAAGGCCAAAGAGCAAAAAGCCAAAAGCAAAAGGCCGAGGGAGCCAAAAGTCACAGGAGCCAAAAGCTGAAAGCTGAGGAGCCAAAAGCCGAAGGGGTCTCAAGTCAGTCCCCTTATATACACCAAAGTAATCCAGGGAGGGTCCTGTCAACAAAGAACTCTAAACAGAGTGTAGTGCCACACCCTACTGCAGGTGTAACCAATGATTATGCCAAGGACCAATGCCGAGATTATCACATGTAAAACACTGGAGAGAAAGAGAGAGGCTGATATAAAGTAATACATCTTAATTTCATGAGCTTCATGTAATCTAGATGGTACCCACAAGGTCCTTCTTATTATTATCTGCACCAGGGTGATTCTGAGTATCTTGTTCTCCTGTACTGAAAGGGTCACACAACTAGTTGGATCCTTCCTATAGTCTTCCTATAGTCTCAACATAGCCAGGATGGTAGTCTCCTGGTAAATTCTAACTGTCCCACGCTGGGTGCAGTGGGTATAAAGAGGAGCTGTGCCCAATCTAGAAAACATAGAAGTCTTTGTAAATGTATAAGTCAGAAGTTATTCAATCAAGGTGACTTCTGTAACTGCCACACCCTCTAGCAGTGTTTACATAGAAGAGGTCTCATTAGAATGAACCTTGGTTTAAATAGATTAAGCTGGGAGTGGGCAAAACAACAAAGCTCCCAGATTAGCTAGATCTGTCCTCCAACAACTCTCCCTTTTTTGTTTACAAAAATATAAAAATACAAGTATTCTAAAATAATACAGAGGAGTGATACAGAAAAGGAACAATTCCAATTACAAGGTAATATCATATGTTGTCCCAATGTCCGAATTCATTTTGAACCCAGAGTAAAGTTCATAGTAAAATGTCTCTGGCTGTTTGGTCATAACTGACTCAGCCTGTATTGTCCTAAATTAGTGAGAGTCAATTTCCCATGAAGTCACGTCTCTGGAACAAGGTCCGAAGAACTGATTCTGCATCGGTGAAGACAGGAATGAGTCTCAGGAGAGCGATCATCAGGAGTTCGATGTATTATCAGGAACACTGGATCAGGTTTCAGGAACACTGGAAGAAACTTCTCAAGCACTGGAATAGGTCTCTGGAACAGAGGTACAGGCATTTCGCAAGGCATCTTCAGCAAGGGAACACTGGCACTGGTAACCATACCTATAACTTGTGAAAGAAAACTCACCCGTGGTTTTTATTTATTTATAAATACATACATACATACATACATACATACATAAATAGACAAATAAATAGATATATAGATAGATAGATAGATTAAATAAATAAATAAAAAAGATAAAGAAATAAAGAAATAAAAGTCCATGGGTGGGCCGGAGCGATAGTTCAGCAGGTAGGGCGATTACCTTGGATGCGGCAAATCAGGGTTCAATCCTCGGCATCCCAAATGGTCCCCCGAGCACCACCAGAAGTAATTCCTGAGTGCAGAGCCAGGAGTAACCCCTGAGCATCGCTGGGTGTGACCCAAAAAGAAAATAAAAGGCCACAGGTGAGTGTTCTGCACGAAGGAAGAGACAAAAGCAACAGGGCCTAGCAGGCAGGGCCTTGGGCAAGGTGTTGACATTTGAATTTAGAGGTTCAAATTAGGACTTCAAGTTTAAATTTTGAACTATTCTAATCTTGAGGTTTCTTAGCCATAAAATATGTATATAGTATTTGTCTTACAGAGCAGAGAGAAATATATGCCAGACAGCAAATCCTCATGCAGTGCGTTTATTATTTGGGGCACACATTGGTGGGCGAAGAGGTTATATAAGGAAATAGAAACACTGAATATATTAGATTCATATTGAATGATGAAAACGGGGAGAGAGAGGAGGGGACTAAGTCAAAGTTAAGAGTCGTCTCAAAGGTAGATTCTATGATTTGGTGACTGACAAAAGGTGAGAAAGAAGAGGAATGTGAGATGCTATGAGGGTTTCAGCTCAGATTGCTTAAATGTGATATTGTCCTTAAGGAAAATAATATTTACTGTATGTCATACATGCTGAGAACACATGCTCTCTATCTTCTCTCATTTGAAACATACTTTTGGTTGTTTCATACTTTAAATATACAAATATTTATAATATTTTATAGTGATAATGTTATAATGGTTTTATAATGCTCAAAAATATGTTATTTTTTCAAATATCAGTTTTCTATTGAGTCTGCTTAAAATCTAGCCCTTAGCTCTGAACTCCTGATAAAAGGCCAGGAATATGACAAGAGGTAGAGTACATGCTTTGCATTTGTGAGACCCTCAGCAATTCCAGCAGCACATGCCCCCTATGCCTGCCTGGCATCTCTGGATTGGTCCTGCTGGCTCCTGAACACATTCCATGAGTAGCCCCCACAATACTGAAAAACAAATACCTGGGCCTGCGTTCAGGTATGACTAGCAGGGCGCTTGACTTGCAGAAGGCCAACCATGGTTCAACAACCCACATCCCAGACGGTCCCCTGAATGATCCTAGGAGTGATCCCAGGAGTGATGGTCCATGGAGTGATTCCTGAGCTAAGAGCCAGGAGTAAGCCCTGTGTACCTTGGGATGTGGCTCAACAAGACCAAGACCAAAACCAAAACTAACAACAAACACCTAAGCTAATATTTATACTCTTTGAAAAATTCTGATGTTGCAATGGTTAACTATCCTTGAGTGAAAGGTTGATCAAATACTAACATTGCTAGATAAAGTCACCCGAATCATTTATTTGTCTTCAGGGTTTCTAATCCACTTGTTTTGGAGAGCAACTGCAAGAAGGGCGCAATTCTTCTCTTTCCCATCTGCAAAATCTTTTGAAACTGGGAATAGAGGAAAGTGCTGTCCTCCGTGTACCTCTACTAGGCCGTCATTGGGAATTACTGTGACAGCTGATTGGGGATTTTCCTGAATCAATTATCTTGGCCTTAGTGACCAAAGGCCTAGAGATTCTGATTTAATCTAGTTGTAGCCCTTAATTGAATTAAGATTTATGTCTATATCTATATGATTTTCCCCTTCTATTTCTTTTCAATAGAACTGTTAATCTTTGGGAAAATAGGACAGAACTCGCATTTTAGAAATGAATATCATGTTTTCTAAAAGATCCATGAACTAGGCAACTTTGAACACTACTGAGGAACAGAGAGTTATTTACTTCCCAGACAGGCCATGTTTAGCTCTCTCTCTCTCTCTCTCTCTCTCTCTCTCTCTCTCTCTCTCTCTCTCTCTCTTTCTCTCTCTCTATTTAACTTTTCAAATTCATTCCACACTGGTTTCCCCTTTGAGCTCCTCAGGGGAATTTTCTTTCCTCCCACTCTGAAGTATTGAGTTTACCTTTGGCATTTATTTGTTTTCTTTTTTCTTTGGAAGCAAATGAAAAGAGATTATTCTGAGTTAAGACAAAACTACACCCGGCCCTGTGCTCAGGGCTCATACTTGGCAGTGCTAGAGGAACCACATGAGGTGCTGGAGTTTGAACCAGGCCAGTCACATGCAAAGCAATGCCATAATCCCTGTACTATCTCTCTGGCCAAATGTTAATTTTTCATACATGAAAGTTAAGAGGGCTGGAGAGATAGTCCAGCAGGTGGGCGTTTGCCTTGCACGCAGCTGGCCCGTGCTGGCTCGGGATCGATCCCCGGCATCCCATATGGTCCCTGGAGCACTGCCAGGAGTAATTCCAGAGTGCAGAGCCAGGAGTAACCCCTGAGCATTGCCGGGTGTGACCCAAAAAAGAAAAAAAAAGAAAGCTAGGACTGCCAGTCCAGTTTATCAGACATATATAGTGTAGAAACCTCCAACTACTGTGAAAAAATTATAGGAAGCAAAAAACACATGGCTTGTTTGTTAATATATTATGGTCCTGAGATATATCATGTTACCTCCCCCAAAGTTACTGAGATAACTGGGGTCTTCCTGGAGAAGTTTTCCAGTGTACTGAAGAAAACAAAATTTCATGCTTCTCCCCTCCTAAACTTTAGGATCCATGATTTTAATGGTCTGTAGAGAACTCTCTACAGACTTAAGTTCCTTTCAGGGAACTCTCTACAGACTTAAGTTCCTTTCAGGGAACAATCTTTTCCTATGAATAAGATAAGCTATGATCATAAATTCAATTCTGAATGATGTAGCAAAACCATTTAAATGATTTCTACACACAAAAGGGAAGTTTGTGAAGAAAAAAAATTTTGATTGAGTCCCACTAAATTAAATATTAGTGTATTTTTTGTTTCCCATTTTAAAAAAACCTATTCTTTTACATTATTTTGGTTTGAAATGGAGATAGCCATCTGAAGAATTTTACAAAATTACACAAGTGATGTAATTTTTTAAAATGATGGTGGGAAGGACATGCTATTCTAATAGGTATGGTATTCTAATAATTCTTTTCACTTTTCTTATTTTGTTGAGCAGGACCAACTCAAAAGTCAATTATGGGAGCCGTGTTCCTTAAAAGTTTTGTGCCATGGTGCTATTGACCTGCTGGCCTGATAACTGACCTTTAGACAAGTTTTGACTGAGAATGATAGTTTGATGAGTAGTCTTAAGCTTGAGACTGGGAGAGGATTCAACTTCCATTTTACAATAAATCGGTTTTAAAATGAGGTTTTAATTGGCTTTGAAGATTCTTTTCCTGTTCCTGATACCCAATTTAGCATTTTGTTTTGTTTCCTAATACCTCAATTTCCCACTGATTAGGAGGGTTTCTCTAACTCACTGGATTTCTTTTAAAATTCTAAATAGATATTTTTCCTTCTTAATGTAATCATCATAGTTGAAAATACAGTGTTTGAAAGAATTAAGGCCATGTACCATGGTGTTAATGGAAGTCCTGTGAGCTATTTTGGTTGGTATTTAACTAGCAGACATGTCATCTAAAATCACTGAATTTGTGATACTTGAAGGGTTGGTACATACGAGCCATCTTGCCCTGTCTCTTAAGATAGGCGAGTGCCATTTCACAGATGTTCTCTTTCTCTATTTGTTTTCCCCAAGAAGGAATGAAATAGGTATTCCACATAGGTCAGCCCCCTTAGTAGGGCACATTCCTGGAAAAGGTAAAGTTGTAGTGGCAAAAATGCCCATTTCCCCACTTTTTAAAGTAGAGAGCTCTAAGGAATAATAAAACTGTAAGAATTATTTGTGTGTTTCATTCTGCAATTTAAGATGATTATGTGAGCCAGAGTGACAGCACAATTGTAGGGCCTTTGCCCATATTGTCCCTAAGCACCAAAAGGAGTAATTCTTACTCTTATAAATGGACATTTTACATCAAAGTTATCTCTGAAGTATTTCATTTTTTATTTAAAATTTATGCTTGATTTCGATCAGACATGGGGCAGAGCTGCTACTGGCTCTCCCTGTGACCAGCCTCTCACTAGGCGCCCGGGAGGGATGGTGGGTTCTAGCCCTGGCCCACCACCCCAGCAGAGCCTCGCAACAAGCCAGACGACCCCCCCACTCCATGAGGGCCTCCATTTTCCACATCCGGACTTCTCTCTCATCAGACCTCCACCCAGCAGACCAGCCTATCAGCGTCCAGCTCGCGCTGCCGCAAGCGGCCGCGTGGTTCATCAATAAATGCTGGACTTAGAGATGCCTACAAGAGTATGCTACCTGCACGGCAGAGCCTTGCAAGCTACCCGTGTTGTATTTGATATATATGCCAAATACCAGTAACAATTATAGACCTCATTCCGGAATGGATTGAGGCTCTTTATGTTCCTGGAGCAAGCAGATGCCTTGGGCTCTACTAGCGTGAGACAGGACATATGTAGATGTTACTGGGGCCCGCTCAAGCAAATCGATGATGAACGGGAAGACAGTGATACAGTGATACAGTGATGCTTGATTTATCATCAGAGGACTGTGTTGAGATTTTATTTTTATTTAAGAGTTATATGTAATTTTAAAATATTTTCAAATGGGCACATTTTAAAAGGCAGAGTTAATGAACTATGGCAATCTTTAATTTTGTTAAAAATATTAACAACTATCAAACCAGATTTGAAGATTGATTTTAAAAACAGTGGTACACATCTCACACCACAGAGACTGGCACACATCCAAAACAGCAAGAACAACCGGTGCTGGCGTGGATGTGGGGAAAAGGGGACTCTCATCCACTGTTGGTGGAAGTGCCGACTGGTCCAGCCCTTTTGGAAAACAATATGGGCATTCCTCTGAAAACTAGACATTGAGCTCCCATTTGATCCAGCAATAGCACTCCTGGGAATATACCCTAGAGACCTAAAAACACATAGCAGAAACACTATCTGTACTTCTTTATTCATCTCTGCACTATTCACTATAGCTAGAATCTGAAAACAACCTAAATGCCCGAGAACAGAGGACTGGCTAAAGAAACTGTGGTTCATGTACACTATGGAATACTATGCGGCTGTCAGAAAAGATGAAATTATGAATTTTACCTTCAAATGGATGGACATGGAGACTATCATGCTGAGTGAAATTAGTCAGAAGGAAAAAGACAGATATAGAATGACTGCATTCATTAATAGGATATAAATAGATACCAGTGTTTTACTAAATGTGTGAAATGGTAATGGCAGATTAAAACTCACCATTGAATATACACAAAGAGACTTAAGTTTTAAACTCTAAATACCTGCAGGGCTAGCCACAATGTGTAAAACAAGAGGGAGAGAGATGCAGAGACAGAGAGAGAGACAGAGAGAGAGAAGAGAGAGGAAACAGGGCTACCTGCTATTGAGGCAGCCTGGGGGTGGGCGGGAGGGTGGGGGTACATTGGTGGTGGAAATGGGGCACTGGTGGAGGGATGGGTGCTGGAATACTGTATTACCAAGAACCAATTGTGAACACCTTTGTAATTGTATGTCTCACGGTGGTATAATAAAAATTTTTTTTTTAAACTTAAAAAAATAAAAAGTGGTACATAATTTTAGCACACTATGAGTTAACATTCTTTTGAGAATTGTTTAGCTTTTTAAAAAATCATTTCTCTTCTTAGAAGTCAAAATGTTAGTGTGATGACAAGTGGGGAAAAGAGATTAAAGTGAAAATATTTGTTTACATGAATAGAACTGTTCCTAATATTATTTCAAGCAATAGAGTAAATATTGAATGAAGAGGTGTTGAGGTAGCTAGTTGTAGTCTGTTCTAACTGAATAATCACAGGAACACTAGAAAGGAAACAATATACACTTTGGCATTCAGAAAAGAAAAAACAGTGCCTGATAGTTTTACTTCATATTAACAGGTACATAAAATACAAATGAAAATTTAGCAGCATATAGGAAGTTACAGCATATAAAGAAAGTAGACATTAAGTGATTTTTATAGGTTTTATCCTTTTCTATAGGTTTTAGAATTTTTTCAAGTGCATTTGTAGAAGATTTTTTGAAAGTAAAATGGTAGATGTTGGTGTGAATTCACAGCTGTTTAATATCCCTTAATTGTCTTCTAGGAACTCCACTTAACAAAGCCTGTTAAAGTTGTCTTATGAAACAGCATAAACTCCAAAGGTTGATTGGACTAAGGCATGTTGCATACAACTTCAACAAATCTTGATATGAATTCTTTCTCCGAGATTCTGGACAGGGCAATTTAATGACTGCTAAAAAATTTAAGCACAGAACTGTCAAGTGGGAGCTAGCCCTTTTCAAAGAGCCAAGAGTGGTGGGAGAGAGCTGAGTGTTGAAGAGAAACTCAGAAGGCAGCAGGCAATATTCACACAATGGGAATGATTTTCACATGGGGTATTTTTAGGGATGTAACATGTTTGCCAGCCATATTTCTGTGATAGGAATTTTCAGGAGTTAGTCATACATCATACCTTTCTTTAACTTCTCTTTCCTCAAATTAGGTTAAAAATATCCCGCAAGGTGGGTGTTTAAGTGGCCTGGCTCCATTGTGCGTGCAGAAACTGATCCTCGGGCAATCCAGGGCGGAATTGGCAGTGAACTAACTACACACGGAGAGAGGCGTGTGGCTACAGCATTTTTCTAATGTCCTTTTCCAGTAACAAAAAAATAGCGTGACAAATGGTAACGTAGGTTAAGCCCCCAACAGACAGGAATTGCACCTCTGTATCCGATAACAGCTGAAAATAAAAATAAAGAAGCCACATACAAGTCAAACGACCTGGTCACACAAAACATTTTCGCTAGCTGCACGAATTAGAAACTAAAGGAAAGTCTGTCGTTTTAAAGACTACAAAATTTCCTTCTTTGGGAGAGGAAAGTTACACACAGAAACCGGAGTTACACAGCTCGAAACCGGAGCTGTGGAGGATTAGAGCAGCACAATTTTAATTCGCAGCCTGGAAGTCTCGTCGGCTTTGCACTATTTGGTCTTTTCCCAAGATACTCCGAAGCAGAACGAAGAGTTAAGGTTAGAAATGCTTGGTGCAAACATTGAGCTCGGCACGGTATTAATTAGCAGGGAACAAGCAGCCAGAAAGCTGCGCTTGCTGTTCCTCATAGAGGCTCTGGCTAGAGCGCAGAGCCGCAGCGGTGTCTCTGTGGCGCAATCGGTTAGCGCGTTCGGCTGTTAACCGAAAGGTTGGTGGTTCGAGCCCACCCAGGGACGCTCCTCTTTTACGGGCTCTTTACAAGGTTGTTTTGCCCAAGTCTCATTTCAGGGCTCCCGGCAAATCTCAGGTGGGCTTCCAGGCACCGGAGAAGAGAAAGCGCGGGTCTCTGTTCTCGGTTTCCTGGACGTCGCCTCTTAAGCTTCCCGGAGCTCCAGGGCCTCGGTTCGGTCAGCAGGTGGGCTCCGGCTCCCGCGGGGCCCAAGTATGGCTCCAGCTCCTCCTTTCACTTCCACTTCCTCGTCCTGCACTCGGGCAGCTTGGAGCGTCCGCACACGGTCTTCCCGGCTCTCCCTGAAGCAGACAGGTCCGACCTGTGCCTCTCGGGGCTCCGGCTGCCGCCGCGGGCGAGCACGGGCGAGCACGGGCGCGCGCGGGCTGGGGCGGCGAGAGCGCGCACAGGCTCCTCGGTCGCGCGCCGCCGCGCCCGGGGCTCGAACTCGCCGCTCGCCCCAGAGGCCCCCGCGCGGGACCTGGCGCGGCTCCGCCGCTCTGAGGTACCTCAGGTGAACGGGATGGCGGTGCCGAAGGGGTTCAGTTCAAGTTGTAAAGTAGCGTTTCAGAACTCCGGGGGCCACGGGGACGCCCCCGCGTCTGTTTCCCGCCCGCACCCGTAATTTAACTTCAAGCCCCGGCGAGTTCTGCTCTCGGCCGCTTCCGAAATCGCCTTTCGTCACCCACCCTTTGTGCCGAAGCCGCGCGAGGACGTTCTTGCCGACACGCCCGCGGCTCCTCGTGGAGCTCGAGCGTTGCCTGCACCCGCTTCCCGTCTCGTCAGAGAGCGGAGCTGTGGCGGACGCGGGGCGGCGCGACGCCCTGCCTGGCTGTGCCCCGGCTTTATTCTGTGGCCATGATGCGACGCTCCGCCGACGGCACAGAGCCCGCTCGAAGTCGCCTCTCCAGGTCCACACGGCCCTCGGGAAGGAACCCGACGCATGCAAGGGATTGTCGTACACAGACGGGAGACGGCAGTGGAGGAAAAGTGGCGTGTCTCACACCTGCCGCTCTGTAGCCATTCTCGTCTTCATTCCCCGCAGGTGTGCTGGTCATCGGCGGCTGCTGGGCGCCGGTCCACGCCTTTGCTGGATGCGAGGGTGTGATCCTCAACCTGGGAGGTAGGTGCTTTTGTCAGGAATAAGCCCCCCAACACCCTGAAAATCGAGTAGATCACTAAACTCAGATCCTAGCACCGAATTCGAACCCAGAGAGTTCCAGAGCCCATGTGCCTTCCTGCTGGACTCGCTTCTCCCCTCTCAAAAGAATTTAGATCCTTGCTGAACTCATTTCAAACCAAAGATTTTAAGAGGGTCTTGTGTTATTTCATCACACACACACACACACACACACACACACATTCGTTGAATATCTATACTACTTCAAATCTCATGAAAAAAAAAACCACACTGGAAACCGCTGAACATTGGCTAGAATACTAAAGGGCATTGTTTAGTCACACCTTCATTGTGTTCCTTAATTCTATTGAAATGAAAACTGGGCGGGAGCACGGAATCTAAATGAGAATTGTGTCCCTGGGAAATTACTCGTAGCATTTACATGGAGAACGCAAGATTAGAAGTGACGGTCGGGACAGCTCAGGCAAAATATGGGTGAGGAATAGAAAGAAGGAATAGATTCCTACAGAGGAAAAGAACCTAAAGATTTCCAGACTGAACTCATGGTTATCTGGGCGCTCATGCTGAGCCCAATTTCAGTACACCTTTGTGATATAGAACCGGGATTTGCACTTGACAGGTGCCTAGGTGGCAGTTTTAAATTTGATCCTGAGTTTCCAAGTATATTCTACATCACCCTATTTGGGAGATTAGTAGGATTTAGAACCCAGGAAAGAAAAAGGGAGGATTAATGAGAAGGGAGGTAGGGCCAGGAGTGTGAAACCGGCGCCCTTAATGTAAGTAGCTGATCTCTGTGGGTGAATGCTTCCTGCATCTCCTTGCATTTGGCTGTTGCATACATATGATAGGTGAGGAACAAGAAAAGTTGCTTCAATAGTTATGAATAAATTAATTTTTGTAAAATTGTTATGTGTATTGGTTATAGACACCTCTACAAATGTTTCTGAGAAACATCTTGTTTTTCATTTCTTGGTTATATACCATTGGCCAACTGCAGAAATGTGTTGAAATCATTTAGAGCATAAAAGACTGAAGAGCATTTCATAGGCTACCTGGTAGTGGGAAATTACACTGTTGGAGGGGATGGGTGTTGGAACATTATTTAACTGAAACACAGTCATGAACAACCTTGAAACTACATCACTGTGATTTAATTAAAAAAATTTAAAAACACAAACATAAAGAACAAAGGTTGGCTAGAACATATGAGCTTATAAATACATTTCTAATATTGCTAAGAACTAAGAACCAATTGTATATTTAAATTTCCATCTGTCAATCAGAGGAAAACTCACTGTAGTAATGCAGTAAAATGCAACTCAATCACTATAGTTTACAAATATCTTAGAGAATGTAATTCTTATAATCTACAATTGTTAAAGTATTATTATGTTGCAGCATTTCATAAGATAGTGGAGGTTGGGAGGGAACCTCATGGCTAATATGTTTTTGTTTTCATCTCTAACACCTGTGTCTTATGTCATTTGATATAATATGGGGGAGGAGGTTGTTAAGCCCAAAGCAACACAATCTTCTGTTTCTGCATATAAAATACATCATAATGTGTAATGACAAGATTCCTTTTTAAATTTATTTTTCTAATTCTGGGCGGATGTGAGCCTAACATAATCAACTAATAACTACAACTGCAGAAATAAACTTGTGGTAGAAAAACTAGAATATATTTCACTAGACAATAGTTTAAGAAGTTGAAATAATTGTAATCATTAAAAATAATTTTGTCTGTTAATGCCACACTAGAACTGAACATTGAATGTACACAAAGGGATTTACATGTCTGTAAGGCAAACCACAATATGTGTGTGTGGGGGAGAGAGAGAGAGAGAGAGAGAGAGAGAGAGAGAGAGAGAGAGAAGAGATAAGAGGAATAGTGCCTGCTATAGAGGTGGGAGTGGGGAGGGAATTTGGGGACATTGGTGGTGGGAATAGGGAGGTGAAGGGACGAGGGATGGGTGCTGGAAAAATGTATGACTGAAACCCAAACATGAACATCTTTTTAATTGTATATCATATGGTGGCATAATAAAAAATTTAAAAAATAATAATTTTATCAATAATAGCATTTCAGTTAAAGTGTTTCAAATCAAGCTCCTCTGATAATACTGGCATATTCTGCTTTTTTATATTGAAAATAAGTATAGGATTGACAAGAATGACATGAAAAGAAATGAATCTGTAAAGCCCCAGTAGGTAAAATTTTAAGTTACTTTCATGGTTTAAATTTTTAAGCAAAGTCATTGAAAACTTATGTTTTGTGTTTAAATTAAAATTATATGTTTATGAATTCATATCACTTGTATCACTTGTTTTGGAGGGAAACTTCCCAAGCAGTATTCAGGGACACAGAAGGAGCTTGGAGACCACTGGGCTACACTCAGTGGTACTTGGGGAACATGTGGTACCAGGGATCAAACTCAGGGCCTAGCAAAGGCTACAAACCTAAGTGCATGTACTACAGCTCTTTGAGCTTTCTCCCTGCCCCCCTTAAGACAATCAATCGTTAAAGCATAATTTTCAAGGAACTGTTAAACACACACACACACAAAATGTGCACAAATCATTGAATACAATTAAAGTTTTACAAAGTAACATACATTTATAGCCTTTGGAGTTTGGATATATGTATAAATAAAGCAATATCAGAATTCCCCAAATTCCCTGTATACTTCTTCTAGCCACCAAAAGATAATTTTTTTCTTTTTTCTTTTTTTTTTTTTGGGGGGGTCACACCCGGTGATGCTCAGGGATTACTCTTGGCTCTGCACTCAGGAATTACTCCTGGCGGTGCTCAGGGAACCATATGGGATGACGGGGATCGAACCCTGGCCGGCATGGGCCGCCGCCGCGTAAGGCAAATGCCCTACCTGCTGGGCTATCGCTTCCACCCCCAAAAAGATAATTTCTGCATTGCAAACAAATATTAGGTTCAAATGTGAATTTTAATATATCCCAACTTGATCACTTGATCACTTGACATCCCATTATTCATTGATTTGCTCGAGTGGGCACCAGTAACGTTTCCATTTGTTCCTGTCATGTGCCAGTGTAGCCCAAGGACATCTGCTTGCTCTAGGAATAAGAAGAGCCTCAAACCTTTAGTTCAGGATCTTGACGAAGAAGTCTGTCCATCTTGTAGGTGGGCGGCTATGTGATCTTTTGACGCACCGTGGGATCCAGTCCGTAACAGCTCTAGTCCAGTGGTTGTCTCCAAATCACATTACATGTCCAGCCCATCTGATTTTCAACACCTTGGCAAATGAGACAGTGTCCCTGATTCTCGATCGTCAATGGAAGTTGGAACTCCAGATTCCTTCTCTCACTTGAGTGAGGCATGATATTCCAAGCATAACTCTTTTGATTCCTCTTTGGGAGACCCAAATAGTGTTCTCATCCTGCTTTTGTAGGGCCCTGGTCTCTGAGGTGTATGTTAATGCAGGGAGAATGGTGGAGTTGAAGAGATGTGCCCAGAGCCAGAGGTTCCTTGTCCTTTGAGCTATTTTTTCTATGCTCTTGAAGGCATTCCATGCTGCTTTCTTCCTTCTCGCGCAGCTCAGATTTTTAGGTCATTCATCATGTTGACTTCTCGACCTAGGTACACATAACTCACATAACTGCTGCATTCAGAGATGTTTATTCCATTGAGAGTGAATAGAACATCTGGAACTAGTTCGTTTTCATGAACATTGTTTTGTTGAGATTCACGGGTAGACCTATCTTTTAATATTCACGGTCGAGGTCAGCCAGCATTTGTGCCACTTGGCTAATGTTGGTTGCCGACCATCTATCTTCACTCCCATTCCTTCCCATTCTAATTGTTGCATGATGTCCTCAAGTGTAGTGCTGAAGAGTTTTGGTGAAATGGTATCACCCCTGCCGAACCCCTCTTTTGACATCAGTGATCACTTCCTTGTAGAATGGTGAGATCCTGGTGGTGAATCCTTAATACAGCTTACGAAGGACCTTGATGTGTTGAGTTTGAACCCCTGTTTGGCTAGGGCTTTGATATATCCCAACTATAAAGTAAATTTACTATCAATCCTATTAGATGGCTACTCGTACATAAGATTTGGGAAACGATAGTGAAAATTAGAAATCAGTGTTTGGTGCCTACTCATTTATTACCTAACCATCTATTATAAACTTGATAAAAAAAAATGTATGCTGTTAAGGCAGAACATATGAAAAGTTTACTGTTTGTTTGGAGACTTTGATTTACATCTGTCAGAAAATAAGTAATACTTCTACTCACACCTTTTAGAAAAATATGAAACAAACAGGTCAGAGAGATGACTCAAAGGACTGAGACTTATGTCTGCACGCCCCCTAGGTTTGATCTACCGGCAGTAGCCCAGGAATATTCTCCCCAACTACACCAGTTATATTATGAAACAAAACAGCCTTTAAAAATTATGACTTTTAAATTAATTATTTTAATTTAATTTTCTAATTGAGATATAGATTCCAATAGTAGTGGAGTCATTTTATAGTTGTAGAGTACTATACCAGTTCCTCCACCAGTGTTTCAAAAATCCCTCCAATTTTAATTCTTTAAAATAAAATTTAATCAGAATATAAAGCCAAGCTGATATAAAAAGACTCAGTGAGAGTAGAGAGCCTAAAAATTTTCCAAGTAATGTATTTCAAAATCTTAAAATTTTCATCTAGTCCTCTGTTGGAAGAAAAATGAGCACTTGTTCCATTATTTTATTTTATTTTATTTTTTGCTTTTTGGGTCACACCTGGCGATGCTCCGGGGTTACTCCTGGCTCTGCACTGAGGAATTACTCCTGACAGTGCTGGGGGACCATATGGGATGCCAAGGATCAAACCCAGGCCAGCACAGGCCGGCTGCGCGTAAGGCAAACGCCCCTACCCGCTGGACTATCGCTCCGGCCCTTGATCCATTATTTTGAAACTATCTATAAAGTGAAATCTAGATTTGTAATAAAAGCTACGCACAACGTTACGGAAAGTTCAGACTTTTTTAAATTAAAAACATGTATTGTGGTTAAGGTAATGTGTTTACAATGGTGTTGGCATTTATGATCTTGGTGTGCACTATTGCTTTACTCACCACCCCCAAAATGCCCAAGACTCCCACCCCATGTCCCTGTCTGCCTATTCCCCCTCTTAATTGGTGATTCAGTTTATTCCAGCACCCAGAGTATGTTATCAGCTGATATTCTCTATTCCTTTGATTTGTTTCCCTAGACACCGCAGATAAATGAGATCACCTAGTGCTTGTTGAAAATTTCAATTTCTTAATACCACTGAGAAAAAGTATTTTAGAAAGGGTCATCATATAAAAAAGGCTAGGTCAAAGTTGTACTTTATTTATCAAACAAATACTTATTTTTTTTTAACTAAGATAGTGTATACGTAAGGATTTGATAATAAGTATGTGTAAAAATTTAAGAACATTGATACTTACTGCAACATTATTTGTACTAGCAGGAAATTATGAACAAGATAAACCATGCACTAATGGAAATGGTGACGTGAGTTATGATATGGTAGTCTTTAGAATATTGTATAATCATTTACATAGTGTTTTTTGGAAGGCAGCTATGCTAACCATTATACCACCAACACTCCTTACATAGTGTTTTTTGGACTAACACCTTTCAAGAATGTTAAAATAGGACCAGAGAGTACAGCAGACAAGGAGCTTGCCTTGCACACAGCTGATCCTGATTTGATCCACAGCGTCCCACATTGTCCCCCAGCACTGCCAAGAGTAACACCTGAGAGCAACACCAGAAATAATTCCTGAGTGCAGTGCCAGGAGTAAGCTGGATATGATTCCCCCAAACTAAACAAATGCAAACAAACAAAAAGAATGTTAAAATGTAGCATTAGGTATAAAAATATGGAAATAAACTGTTCAAATAATGTGATACCAATTTTGTAATGAGACTGGATCATCCAAATAAGTCATCTATAAATGTTTCTTAGTGGTGAGCAAACTACATCAAAATAAGATGATCAAAATAATATATGAGTGTTTTTTTCTTTTTTTATTTTCTTTTTTTTAAGTATTTTATTATACCACCGTGAGATATACAAATAAAAAGATATACAATTAAAAAGTTCATGTTTGGGTTTTGGTCATACAGTGTTTCAGCACCCGTCCCTCCACCAGTGCCCATCTCCCACCACCAACATCCCCGGTTCCCTCCCCCTTCCCCAGCCCTGCTCCATGGCAGGTTCTCTTTTTTAAACTTTACTTTCTAAATTATCCACAATAAATGTGTTATTTTTGCTTATTAAAAACATTTAACCATAATAGCCTGAGTGCATACTGAAAATGCATAGTGTAGAAACTGAATTATACTTTTCACTCTTAAAATTAACATTGAAGAATAGGGTGCTCATGCTCAGACATAAATCTTTGCAGATATTTTCAAATAATTTTCAATGGAATGCCTAGACCATTTAATGAAGAAAGGGTAACCTCTTCAACAAGTGGTGTGGAGAAAGTTGCATATCCACAAGCCAAAGAAAACAGCTGAATTCTTACCTTACAATACATACAAAGTGAACAAAATGATCGCAAGTCTAAATGTAAGATATAAAATAATAAAACTACTTGTTTCTTGGATGTGACACTAAAAGTTCAAGAAAAAAAATAGATGAATTGAATTTCATCAACAAATAAAAAACCTTCACAACAGAGGACACTGTCACCTAAGAGTGCACTGAGGTTTCCCCAAGATGTCTTCCAGAACCTTCTAGATCTGAATTTTACTCCTGAACTTCATCCCTTCTCCCTGACCAAGACTTAACTTGAGAGACTTAGGTTCCTTGGAGATAGAGTGTTGCTTTCAAACGCAGTAAATCCTGGTTCCTTTATATTTTCTCTAAATTCTTTTTTTTTTCTAAGTTTTAATGAAGCTTTGCATTTCCAAATAATCATTTTCAGGTCTTTTCCAGAGTTCTTTTTTTTTTTTTTTTTTTTTGGTCACACTCAGCAATGCTCAGAGGTTTCTCCTGGCTCTGCACTCAGTAATCACTCCTGGCGGTGCTCGGGGACCATATGGGACACCGGGATCGAACCCAGGCCGGCACAGGCCGGCCATGTGCAAGGCAAACGCCCTACCCGCTGGGCTATCACTCCGGCCCTATTTTCTCTAAATTCTGATTTTAAAAAATTGTATTTCCTTGTTTTTCTTTTCTTATCTTACCTCTCAAGTCCTTTTCATAGGAAGTTAAAAACAAAAACAAAACCCGTGGCGCTCTCTGCAGCCTGACTATAACTATAAATATCCTGTCAGACCCACAAGTTCTTGAGGTACCTTTTCTATTTCCCTTTGTACTGCAGGTGACAGTTTCACCGCTGTGCTCTGTGAAAGAGAGAGAGAGAGAGAGAGAGAGAGAGAGAGAGAGAGAGAGAGAGAGAGAGAGCGCGTGTGCACACATACTTGCATCATATTCTGTTAATGCATAATCATTTTCAGAACTCCTTAAGTCTCGAAAAGCAATTTCATTCTGTCTTTCAAACCTTCACTAACAGTGTCTCAGAAGCTTCACCTTTCTTCTGCTACTTACCCCAAAGGGAGAGCGACATGCTTTAGTTTCATGTTAAGGCAGTCACTATTTACAGATACCATGCTCTATTTAGTTACCTATTGTTGTGTAATAAATGGCAAACTTGGTAGCTTAAAACAACAGCTGTTTTATTATGTCTCTTGATTCCTTGACTCCCCAGGGCCTCAGCTCAGCTGTGCCTTTACTGTGGTTACCCGGGGCTCTCTTGTGGTTGCAGGCTGACCCGGGCTGGGACTAGTGCGCCCCTTCTGGTGACCTCCCTCATATCTCATCCTTTAGGGCCTCACTTCAGTAGTGGTCTGGTTTTCTTTAAGTGCAGTTAAGAGCTTCAAGAGGGAGAACTGAGAAGATATTCTTTAAATTAAACTAATTTTACCTGCCCTCTGCAGTTTTATGGAGAAGTAATTGGTATGTCACTGTATAAGTTTAAATTATATCACCTGATGGTTTGACTTACATATACAGTTGACTCTTGAATAGGTTAGGGGTGTTGACATCCTTGAAGTGGAAACTTTGCAAATATTTTATGGTTATTTCTCCTAATGCACAGGTAGCTATGGAACCAGCTGATAGAAAACAATCCAAGTAAAAGTAGATCTGTACTGTTCAGACCTGAGTTTTCAAATTTTTATAATCACTATGTTATAAAGTGATTATGCAGGAGTTTTATCTGACCATCCATCCATCTTTTAATATGGATAGACTAAAAAAGGAAAGAGAGAATAAAAGAACTGTGATGGTCTTTTGATGAGAGCTTTTAGGAGTCACTCTTTTGGGGGAGGGTGATGGGAGGGAGGTACTCACAGCCCATGTTAAAAAAATTGTATTTCCTTGTTTTTTTTTTCTTATCTTACCTCTCAAGTCCTTTTCATAGGACTTTCCCTAGACCAGGGCTAGGGGGCTGTGGGGGGCATTCATTGATGCTTGATAACCAGACTGTGAGATTCAATGCCTGGGCATGTGGATCCAGAGCTAATCTGGGGCTCACTGGTGCCAGGGACTCCAGGGCCAGATAGGCAGTGCTCAGAGGAACTCCAGGGCTACCCGGCCCTTCTCAATGGAAATATTCCACTTAATCTACAGCCTTTAAGGTCTATGTATGTGATCACCAAAGATAGGGTTGACACAGTCATCCTCAAGGTCTGTACTCTACATCTGGATACGACCTGATCCCCATGGCACAAGTGCGCTTTGCACCTGCGTGATATCTCAAAACCTGGTATACCACAAACATGTGGGAGTCAGAAGGATAGGTAAGACAGAGAAGGGAACATTATGCTGATAATCATTGAAAATGATAATACCATCTGAGAACTGAGCATTGAATAGAGGCAAAAAGATACACATGATAACCTCTAAATGTATGTATTGCAATCCACAATGTGTAATAAAGGGAAGCGAGGAGAGAGAGAGAGAGAAAGAGAGAGAGAAGTAGAAGAGAGAGAGAGAAAGAAAAAGAGAAAAAATATAAATAACTTGCCATAGGGGAAGGGGGAGGAAAGTGGGGACATTGGTGATAGGAAATGGGCACGGGTGGAGGGATGGGTGCTGAAACACTGTCTGACCGAAACTCAAATATGAACATCTTGTAATTGTATATATCTCATGGTAGTATAATAAAATTTTAATTAAAAAATTCTGCAAAAAAGAAAGATAGGGTTGAGGTGGAGTGACAGCACAGCAGGGAGGGTGTTTGCCTTGCACGTGGCGTGGCCAACAGAGTTCCATTCCCGGCATCCCATATGGCTCCCTGAGATATTGTAGCATAGAAAATGTACAATTCGAGTTATTTATTAATTCATTTAATTAACTACCTTCTTTGTGGCTAGAATGAGGTTTTATTTGTGGGCCCAGATGGGGAGGCCATACCTGACGGTGCTTATGTCTGGCTATATGCTCAGGTATCAATCCAGAGGGCTCGAGAGACCATATGGGGTGCCGGGAATCAGACCTGAGTGAGCCAGTGCAATACAAGCACCCTGTCCCCAGTGCTATCTCTCTAGTCCCTGGAACAAGGTTTTTAAAACCCACAAAATCCTGTAGTATCCGACCAACACTACTGGATTCTTTACAAGTGTACTCTGCAACCAGCCAGCCTCACCCCTCCACCTGCTTCCCTTTGGTAACCACCATTCTGTTGTAGGAGTCCAAGGGTTTATTTTTGCTTTGTTCATTTTCTTTGTTTCCTCTTTATTCTATAACTGAGTGAAATCATACAGCATTTGCTTTTCTCCTTATGATTTTATTAGCACAATTTTCTAAACATCCATCATGCACAAATGGCAAGATAGCAGCCCTTTATGGCTACTGTCCAGTTTGTCTCTGGGCATTTGGGTTGTTTCTATATCTTGGCTCATATAATTAGTGCTGCTATTAACATTGGGACACAAATGTCTTTCTAGTACAGATTTTTAGATTATTTGGGTAAATACCCAGAAGTGAGATGGCTGAATCAAGTGGAAGTTCTGTTTCTAAATTTGGGGGAGGAAACGCCATCCTGTTTTCGTAGTGCCTGTGCCTGTTCCAACAGTTATTGTTTCCGACCTTTTGATAATAGCCACCCTAACCCATTTGAGCTAAGATCTTATTGTGGTTTTGATTCTGCTCCCCTAATAAGTGGCGTAGAACATATTTGCATGTGGCTGCCAACCATCTGTATACTTTCTTTGGTGAAATACCTATTTTAGATTCTCTGGCAATTTTAAATTAGATTGCATACTTCTTATTATTGTGCAATTATATGATTATATACATGATATGTCTTTATGTACATATAACAAATATACACTATATAATGTATATATACATACATTATATATATTTTTTATATTTTTCTTAGGTGGGGTGGGGGTAGGGGGGATGCATACCCAGTGGTGCTCAGGGGCTACTCTTGGCTCTACTTGAGAATGGCCTTTGTGAAGGAACCAGTGTGACAATAATAGAACTGACCACTCTGGACAAGAACTGAGTGCTGCAAGTAAAGGGGTACATGATAATCTTTTAGTATCTGTATTACAAACTATAATGCCCAAAGGGGAAGGGAGGGAAAAGAGAGAGGGAGAAAGAGAGAGAGAGAAATGCCTGCTTTAATGACAGGTGGTGGTGTGGGATGGAGGTAGAAGGCAGTAGGGAAATTGGAGACATTGGTGGTGGGAAATGTGCGCTGGTGAAGGGACAGGTGTTGGAATATTATATGACTGAACCCCCCAAAAGAAGAGTGATCTCTGCAGTGCTTGGGTGTTGGATGACGGGTTTAGCTAGTCTGGGAGCTTTGCTGTTTTACTCACAGCTTAATCTACTTACATGTTCTGAAACCAAGATTCATTCTAATGAGATCTCTCTTTGATGTAAACACTGCTAGAGGGTGTGGCAATTACACCTTGACATCACCTTGACTCTGAATAACTTCTGACTTATTATACATCTACTAAGACTTCTATGTTTTCTAGATTGGACACAGCTCCTCTTTATACCCACTGCACCCAGCATGGGACAGTTAGAATCTACCAGGAGACTACCACCCTGGCTACGCTGAGACTATAGGAAGATTATAGGAAGGATCATACTAGTTTGCTCTCAAGCAGGCGAGTGTGATCCTTTCAGTATATGGAGAATAAGATACTCAGAATCATCCTGGTGCAGATAATAAATAAGAAGGACCTTGTGGGTACCATCTAGATTACATGAAACTCATGAAATGAAGATTACTTTATACCAGCTCTCTCTCTCTCTTCAGTGTTTTACATAAGAGATAATCTCAGTAGAAGGGATTAGTCCTCGGTGTAACCTTTGTTTATACCTGTAATAGGGTGTGGCCCTTCTACAATCTGTTTAGGGTTCTTTGTTGACACGATCCTCCCTGTCACAGATAGGATTACTTTGGTGTATATAATGGGACTGATTTGAGGCCCTTTCGCTCGACTTTTTTCCTTTTCGGTAGGACTCCTCTCGGTAAGATCCTCTCTCTTTGGACCAGAGCTAGAGTTCTTTCATTATACTGGATTGCTGTGGAAGAGTTTTTGTACTATTAAAAGCCTTTTTGGAACTGCGCCAGACTCGTGAGTTTTCATTCGTTCCTCGGCGTCCTCGGAGGTAGAAGAGAACTTCTGTCCTGACACTGTCGGGGACCCCAGCGGCATCCACGACACTTGGGGATCCATATGTGATGCTGGGGATGGGGTCAGTCCCATACAAG
Source organism: Cryptotis parvus (assembly GCA_021461705.1). Classification (NCBI taxonomy): domain Eukaryota; kingdom Metazoa; phylum Chordata; class Mammalia; order Eulipotyphla; family Soricidae; genus Cryptotis; species Cryptotis parvus. Next base: position 64,115 of record JAJIBD010025938.1, on the reverse strand, counting down.
ACAAGTACTTTACTTCCTGAACTATGTCTCCCTTATTTATTATATTTTGAATATTAAACCCTTGTCTGGAATATACTTTGCAGATAGATTCTTCATTTTAGTAATCTGCCTTTTATTTTTAACAATAATGTCTTGCTCTGCAGAAGTTTTTAAGTTTGATTTATTGTCATTTGTTTATATTCTCATTTGTTTTTCTTACTGAGGAGACAAATTTGCAACCACTTCACTTAGGCTAGTTTCAAAAAGCTTATCACCTTTGTTTTCTTCTATGTATTTACTTGTTTGGGGTCTTAAATTCAAGTCTTTAAACCATTTTGAAATAATTTCAGGATATAGTTTAAAATAGAGTTTTAGTTTCATTCTTTTTTCATGTGTCTGTCCAGTTTACCGGACATGATTTATTGAATAGACTTTCCTTTCTCCATTGACTGAATGCCTTGAGTCTCTTTGTTATAAATTAGCTGTTGAGCACTAAGTTTTCAAAAAGCAAATATTTTTTTAGGAACATAATTTTTAAATAATTTATAAGAAAACCATTTTTATAAAAGAGATCTAATAGTAGACAAGTTCTCTAGCTTTTGTTTCTCTGGGAAACCCTTTATTTCTCCCTCTTATCTGAAAGATGGATCTAATATTCTTGGTTGGAAGTTTCATCTCTGCATAGTTTGAATGTTATTCTACCCCCTCTGACAATAAGTCACTTTACCACCTTACCTGTTCTGCTTCTCTCTGCTCCTTATTTTCTTAAAGTTTCTATTTCTACTCGTTGGTTTTATTTCTGTACTCCTTAATTTGTCTTTTAGTGTTTTATCTTTTTGGTTTGCCTTTCTACACTTCCTTCTAGCACTTTGGCATGTTTTTCTGAGTTTCTTGAATCTCTTTAAATTTCTCTATTATAGTTACTTTGAACCTTTATCTGATAAGGAGATAAAATCTTGTTTTTGAGGTTGGGTTTTGTCGAGTTGTTCCTTCCCTATGATGTGATTTTTCCCTTAAGTTCTCTAGTTACTGTGTGTTATATATTTTTTTCTCGACCTCTTTGCTGCTCTAAGTTCCCCTAGGTTTTAAAAAAATCTTTATGATCAACAAAATTAGACCTGAGTTGCTTTATCTTTCCTTTCACAGAGGTAAGAGATTTTTTCCTATTCATCATTACCTTTCACTGGGGCTTTATTTTGTTTTGTTTCCATCAGGCACTTTGGTACTTGGGGTGATTATTAGCCACTTCAGGGTCTTCAGGGTGGAGGGTGGGTGGGGCTGGTGGGCTGCAAGGAGCCAGCCATCATGGTGAATGTGTTGGGGCTGGGAGCTTGTTTCCTGGCATGGAAGCTCAGATGTTCTTTGAGGCAAGGGCCTGGAGGATCATGGTACAAGAAACCTCATTTGTAGAATCTTGGTGACATTCAATAACCTTGATTAAAACTTTTTGATTTTAGTATTTTGTACATTCAGTAGAAACAAAACTTCAAGCAAGTCTTTTTTGTCGCTTTATTTGGGGGTCACACCTGGCAGTGCTCAGTGCTTACTCCTGGCTCTGCAGTGCTCAGAGGTCACTCCTGGTAGGCTCAAGCAGGGAATCATATGGAGTGCCAGGAATTGAGCCCTGGTCATCCACATGCAAGACAAACACCCTAGCTGTTTCACTATCACTCCAGCCCCCTTCAAGCGAGTTTTGAATCTTGTTCTTTCCTTGCCCGGTACTATTTATGATGCTGAGTAGTGGCAACAAACCCCAGCACCACGTCAGCACTGCAGTCCTGAGAGCAAACAACTGATGCTCTCTAGGCTTTCACTTTCAGTAAGCTTCATGAACTATGCAACACTTTGCTGTAAAATAGCTTGTTTGATCTTTTTTCCCAACTGTAGGCTAGTGTAAGTATTTTGAGTTCGAGTCAAGGTAGGCTAGGTTAAGCGCTAACCTTGGTGCTTGGTAGGCTAGGTCATTAAATCCATTTCTTTACTTAGGTGAGTTTCAACTTAATTATGGGTATATATGGGTTTTACCCCATAATAAGTTGAGAAGTATATACATATTTTTAAAAATATTCTTTCATATCTCTGTTTTTGTTGGGGTTCTATTTTAATTTTGTGTACATTTCTACAGTAGTTAAGACTGTATGATCTAAGATTATTAATTGAAGATAGCCTCCATGCTCTTTATAAACCTCAGGAATCTGTGGTTTTTTGTTTTTGCGTTTGGGACACACCCAGCAATGCTCAAGGGTTACTTCTGGCTCTGCACTCAGGATTAACTCCTGGCGATGTTCAGGGGACCACATGAGATGGCAGGGATCAAACCTTGGTCGACAGCAAGCAAGACAAACACCTACCCACTATACTGTTTCTGCAGCTTGAATGGTCTGTTCCTTTCCTTGAATTTGGGCTAGTCTATAACCCGTTGTGATTCATGAGATCCTGTATAACTTTAGAGGGGCTCAGATTTCAGAGGTTTGTGACTTCCAGTTTTGCTGAAGGACTTCTCCAGCTGCCAAACTTTGAAGAGGCCAGAGTGGTCACACGGAAACCTCCACTGGGGAGAGGAACCCGGCCAGGTGTGCTATTTAAATCTCTTAGTTGTCCTGAGTGCCACGTCAGAGCACATCAAACACAGTAACATAACTGCCCAGTGAACCCAGAGAAATATGAAAGCAATAAGTTGCTGTATAAATAGTTTATTTCACACTACCTCATAAAGAAAACAAATTGTTAAAGGGACCATGAGATTTTATTTGTTATGGAAAAGGGTTATTAAATCTGATATTATTGAGAACTTCTGCCATGAATAATAAATGCATAATAATTAGGAATTTCAAAAGATTAAACAGCTTGCAAAGATTTTGTTTCCAACAGGAGATAATTTTTGATTAAAAACAAATCAATTCCCACATTTAAAATGAAAACCAAAAAAAGGGCAGAAACTTGTCACATCTTTGCATTTTAAGTGAGAATTAATTATCCCTCTATATCTGTGCTTACCAATTTTTATCTGTGGGATAATTATCAAATATATGCAGATGCTGTTATACATAGTAAGATGTATTGGAGAGATTGGGATATTCACACAAATCATTACTAAATTTGTAGCTTTTGTTTTATATATATCATATTTCACTTGGGAGTGTACGTCACCATTAAAACAGAACTCTCATCCTGAGTAGGTTGGAAAATCACTTAAAGTTCTTATATCTAACTGCTAATGGATTTGTACTTGCAAATATTTCCTCAAATTAATCACTGCCTGCTTTCCATTTAATTTTATAGACCATGAAAATAATTTGGTTTCTTTCTGTAAACTGAACAGTGAGTGTAAGAAAATTAATTCCATAAAAATATGTTAGAAAAGAAATGTTAGTGGACTTTATAAGATTATAGATCCTTTATAGAAGTTATTTCATGTACTGTTGTTTCATGTAATGCTTTTAGAAGGCATAGACTTCTAAATAAAAGTCAGAAAGCATATTGCAGGCACATGAATCAATGAGTCTATAATAATTTATGGCATTGATACTGTATTCAAATGGAAATATGTTTCTCAAAGTCCCAGATCAGTAAATAGCTATTACATTTAATCATACTTTTTGGTTTTTGTTGGCTTTGGGGCCACAACCCAGCAATGCTGAAGGTGATCCTTGATTCTGTGTTCAGGAGTCACTCCTGGCTGTTCTAAGTGGACCATAGGTAGTGCTGTAGATTGAACCTCGGTCTGCCATGTTCAAGGCAACTGCCTTACCTGCTATATTATCTCTCTGGCCCTAAATTTGATCATACCTTTTAATATTTTATTTGGGGAACTCCCAAATAGTGCTCAGGAGGCCCTGGGGTCACTCCCAATGATAGATAGCTAACTAGGCCTAATGTTCAAAGTCAGGCGAGGGTTACCAGGGCCACCTCTGTGGTACTTGGAGGGGAGAGATTGGGATATAAGTGGTGCTAGGGATCAAAGTCAGGTTTAAGGCATACACCTTTGGCCTATCTGTACTCATCTTCCTGAATACAGTTTAATATTTTAAAATTTCTTCATATTTTCAAGGGATTTATTATATTCCTATTATAATCCTACAGGTTGTCATAAAGATCTTAAAAGGTATTATTCTCCAATTTATAGGGGCTATAGAGATAGTATACAGATGAATGCCTTGCATTCAGTCAGCCGGGATTCAGTCCCCAAAACCACATTATCTTTCAAGCAGTGTTACATATAGTTCTAGAGACCCCACCACCACTTGGAAGCCCCCCTGATCCCCAACAACAAGAGAAAATTTTAAGTCTTTCTCATCCTGTGCCAGAGCAATAGTATAGGGGACAGGCACTTGCCTTGCATGCAGCCAACCTCAATTCCGTTTCCAACACCTCATATGCTCTCGTGAGCACTCCAAGAATAATTCCTAAACTCAGAGCCAGGAATATACCCAGAGCATTGTCAGATCTCTTCCCCCTCAATGCCACCCAAAAGATATCACTCATCTGTGACATATAGAGAGACAAATTAAGAGTATGGGCAATATCTATTGATAATAGATGCTGGGCACTGGACTACAGACCTGACATTACCTGGTTGGTAAATGATGAGGTGGACCAGAAGTATCACAAGAGCACATTGAGTGACGGTCTAAGGTACATCAATGGTGGTCATGTGAGGTAACAGTCAATCAGCATAGTTGTGAAAAGCATAGCTGTCAATCAGCAGATAGTGTGTGTGTGTGTGGGGGGGGGAGGGTTGTGTAGGATCCAACCAGAGGTGATATACGGACAGGAAGAACATGGAGAGTAATGGGACTTTGGTGGTGCTAACTTTGTATATCAATACTATAAAGCTAAGCTCTATTGTAAGCCTGTTACCTAAACTATAATAAAAATAAGATATTATTCTCTTTTTTATAGACCAAGGCACTGAGAACATAAAGATGTGAGGCTCCTTGTCCAAATGAATCATGGTGCTAGGATAGAGCTTAAATTTCTGAATCTTTATCTGGTTCTTTTGGAGTTAAAATGAGCTTTATGATCAAAGATTTTAGAATGTGTGTGTGTGAGAGAGAGAGAGAGAAGAGAGAGATTGGGATTTACTAATCTCTGTGAAGATTAGCTTAATGCAATTAGCCAGGAAGAACTTGCTGGAATGCCATGCATTACATATTTTGCAATATTAATGAGACCAACATGAGCATAATTATTTTGATGACTTTCATATTGAAGTAATTTTCTGTAGTTATTGTTTTTCTTTGATATGGACAATTTGCGTCTTAGGCTCAAGCATTCCTGCGCTTGAAATACTCTCCTCTGAAGGGTGGGTCTCTGCGTACAAGATGGTCAGACTTCCTTGTAAAGACCCTGAAGGAACGGTTTGAGGTTCTTCATATTCCTGAATCCACCAGATGCCATTGGGCTACATTGGCACGTGATAGGGTCCAATGGAAATGTTACTGGCGCCCGCTCGAGCAAATCGATGAATAACGGGATTCAAGTGATCAAGTGATGGACAATTATATTTTTTGTTGTTTATACTTTTTTAAATTTATTTTCATTTTTTATATCTCAAATCATTTTTAAATGAAGTGATATGCAAATGGTTTACATGTTTTACTGGTAGCTTGTTACCACTCCATTCCTGTGAGCAAAGTGCCCACTTATCTCTATCACTGACTTAGTCTAGCTTCTTAAACTGGGTCATAAGTCCATATGGAGTCAAGCGCAATTGAATATATGAGTATGTGTGTATGGGGGGGTGGTTAAAAGCTGTTCTAAAATAAATTTATTTATAATTTATTGTCAGTAATTATTTGATTTGTTCATTTTATATGCCTATATACTTGGACTCACAAAAATTTCTCAGTTGAATAGGGGTCATGAGTAGAAGGAATCCATAAGACCTTTCTTGTCCATGGGCTGGAGAGGTAGTATAGTGGGTAAGGTATTTGCCTTGACATGGCTGATATGAGCTCAATCTTTGGCACCCTGTATAGTTTTCTGAGCCTACCAAAAGTGATCCCAGAGCCATGAATAAGTTTGGAGCTCTACTAGGTGTAGAGCTCCCTCCAAAGAGACTTTTCCTGTCCACTCCTCCACTGCTTGGTAGCATCAGTTCTGTCAGAGTCTTAAGTGTTTGTTTTCAATGGCTATTTTTATTCTGTTGCTTTGTTTCTTTATATCCTACATACGAGTAAAATCACCCAGTATTTTGCCTTTTCCATTTGATATTTCTCTTAACAAGGCACCCTCAAGTCCCATTCAAGTTGTAGCAAAAGGAGAGATTTCATCTTTTCTTATAGGTGAGTAGTATTCCATTGTGTGTAGACCACAATTTTTCCAGATGTTCATTAGAGACTTGAGTTGTTTCCAGATTGTGGCTACTATAAATAGTAATGATCATAGTTTCACATTTATCTTTTTGGATTAGTTTTTTTGGCATAGATACTTGGGAGTAGAATTGTTGGATTATGTGATTATTCATTTTTAACTTTTTTGAGAACTATCCATCCTGTTTCCCATCAAGGCTGAACCAGCTTACATTTATAACTACAGTGAATAAAGGTTCCTTTTTCTCCACATTCCTACCAGCACTAGTTGGTTTTGGCCTTCTTGATATAAATTATTCTTACTGGTGTGAGGTGATATGTCTCGTTGTTTTGATTTACATTTGCCTAAAAATCAGTTATGAGTATCTTTTCATGTGCTGTTAGTCATCTGTACGAATTTACATTTTTGGGTGTTTTTCTCTTTTGTTATTTCCGTTTTTAGGGGGTGGGGACTCTCTCCAGTGGCTCTGGTGTCTTCCAGGGCTGTAACCAGCAGTGCTTAGGATCAACCTGGGCCCATACCCGTACCAAGCATACACTTGTCTTTTGAGCCATCTCTTAAACTAATGGAGAGAATAAAAAACATTGTTGTATATCTGGTAGTGCTGTTGTCATCAATCTGTAAGATATAATTAAAGTTATATTATTATGTCTATTGTGTAATTTCATCTTTGATGAGGTCTGTGATCTGCCAACCAAGTATCTAGGTAGCCCCTCCTGTTTGACGTTTACCTCAGTATGTGTTGCATTTCAAATAACCTTTTTTAAATATTTGAACACAGACTGTCACAGAAGTGTAAAAATACAAGAAACAGGTTGTTTAAAACAATGATGTTGAACTTATATTTGAAAAAAATAAAGCCTGCTAATATAAGAAAAAAATAGAGGTGAATAAAGAAATAAAGAAAAAATTAGAGGTAAAAAAATGTGTTGCTATTAGAAGTCTATAAATATCATTGAATAATATGTGTTTTGAATATTTTTCCTGCTATATAAAAGCTTTTTACAAGGACAAGAGTGATAACAAAGGGTTAAGGTGCATGTCTTGTGTGCAGCTGACCAAGGTTCAGACCCTGACATCATGTCATCCCCCAAGCATTGCTGGGTAGAGAGGTGGACACCCCAAGCACTCTAGGGTATGGCCCTCAGGGATTCTTAGCACTACTAGGTGGCCCTGCTGGTCTGTAGCACTGCTAGGGTGGCCCAGGTAATCCCTGGAGCCACAGGGATTATTGCTGGCCTGGTTGGCCAAGCATTGCTGGGAGGCCCCTCTCCCAATTTTTTACAAATAGAATCAATCACATTTTTTACAAATAGAATTAGTCACATTTATACGTTCCCCCACATTGTCTTTCTTTCTTCACACTCTCCCAGGTAAAGTGGACTCTCCCAGGTAAAGTGGATTCAGTGTCCACTGAGTTTTCTTTTTATGTATGCGTTTTTATTCACTAATTTCATATCCTTGCATAAAACACAATGATAAATCATTTAATGCTTGACTTTTTTCTTTTGACTTAATTTGCTTCATATACTCCCCTTCAAGTTCTTTCATTTTGCTGCAGAAAGCAGCAAACTTTTTCTCTTTTAAAAAAAAAGACAAACAGTATCCCACTCTATAAATAGCAATGCTTCACCTTATCAGTTATCTGTGAACAGTTGGGTTGGTTGCCAATAGAGTTTGGCTCTCTTTCTTCTCTCGAAGGGAAGGCCCTTCTTAATTTTCTCTTTCCCCTTTCTCTCAGTTTTCACTTTACTCTTCTCAACATATTTCTATTCTCAACAAGAGTTTTTAAAAATAATTATTTGGAAATTCCAGTTTAGAAGTTTTCATTGTATTTATATTCTGGGAGGAACTTCTGTCAGTTTTTTTTACACCCTACTTTGAATAAGTTCTTTGGTTCTCCTGCCCCTCAGATCTCCTGCACCTAAGATCTTTATTAGCTAAAGCCCTAGGGAGGGTGAGTGCAAGAGAGAGGGAGGACAATGAGGAGAGGAAAGGAGTGAGGGGAGAGGGCAAGGGAGGGGGTGAAGAGTGCCATCAAGTGGGGAAAATGCCAAAAGGATAAGGAAGCTAAAAACATTGAACGTGAACTTTATCAATTTACTTGGTATTAAATGTCCCCACTTCTAAAAAACTACCCTGGTTGGTTATCCAACTAACCTCCAGATTACTGAGCATACAAAAGAGAAATGGGAATTTTGATATATTTCAACAAAACCCACAAAAAACCATATTTTACCAAGAATCAGCACAAATACCCCCAATTAATCATGGTGGATTGGACAAATGCATTTATTTGTGTTTTTACTATAAACCACACTACTAGGATATTAAAGGATTAAGAAGGAACAAACTCACAGGAACAAAGAATGGTAGAGGAAATGATAACAGGCAAAAGGTGTCAACAAAGATTGGCAAAGCAGATGAGTGATACCTTACTTAGTGCAGAGAAGAGGCTGAAACCCAAGACTGGCTAGAGACCTATCTCCCTCCCTCGGACTTTCAGAAAGCCACAGGAATTTTTAGAAAGCAGAACTCCCTGGGAGAAGGAGCACACAGTGGCCCTGCCATTCTGTCCTGGGAGTTGAAAGGACACATTAGCTTCAACTCCTAGGCGCCCTCCCGCAGCAGGGCACCTCTCTCTCTAACTCTTCTCTCTAACAGAGATGGGAGGTTTGTTTTGGAGAGGGAGGGATACTTATACAATTTCACCTGTGACCAAAAAGTTTAAAGAAGAATTTTAGGAGGCATTTTTGTTTCTCATGCCTTTGTTTTGATCTCTGTTCCCATCACAATATGAAAATAACAAAAGGACATATGGAGATGTTACTGGTGCCCACTGGAGCAAATCGATGAACAACGGGAAGACAAGTGATACAAGTGGTGCTTTAAAATTATTTATATTGTCTCAAACTTTGCTGTTACTAAGGATGAAATGTAAAAAATTATTGCAGCATGCATCTTCTTTGGAATTGTTAGCTTTGTGCGCCTTCTATAGTTCTTCCTTGCTTTTTATTGGTTTCTGTTGTTTTGTGTTTTGTCTTGGGGCTACAACCCAGCTGTGCTGAGGGCTAATGCCTGACTCTGTGCTCAGGGTTCATTTTTGCTGGACCCCAGGGAATATATGTCATGCTTGGGATAGAGTTTGTATATGATCAGCTGTGTGCAAGACAAGTGCCTTAATCTTTGTACAATCTCTGTGGTCCCATTTTTCTTTTTCCATTTTGCTTGATTCTGTTTTCTTCAGGAAAAAAAAGAGCCAAAATAATAACTTTCTAGATTTTTTTGTTTACTGAAACAAAAAAGAATATGAGGGAATTAGAAAAACTAAGATATGCGTCTTTGTTCTTTCTAAAAAGAAAGAACAAAGAAACAAGAACAAATAAGATCCTGGTGGCCCCGCCCAGGAGCTGCCCTCGGGCCACCAGCCATAGCATGAAGAGCCTCACAAGCAGCTGGGAGACTGGAACTTGGCTCTCCCGGGCCCAGCTGACTATGGGGCCCCCAGGAGGGCAGATGGGTTTTGGGAGTGGGCCCGTCACCTCTGGGGGTCCCTGAAGCAGCCGGATGAGACTCGCCCATCACACGTCACCATTTTCGCTGTCCGGGCACTGGGAAACTGCCTCACGACCAGATTAACAGAGCAAAACCAGTTCGAAGCCCAGGTTGCGCGGCCGCAAGTGGCCGCAAGAGTCCACTAAAATAGTGGAAACAGTGATGTCTTTTAATGCACTGCATTCCACGAAGAGCAGGAAAGTTTGGCAGAAGGGAGAGATAAAGAAGAGAGAAATGACATACAGAACCTGCCAAGTAGTTGAGGTGTGGGAGGGGGAGGGAGGTGGGGACATTGGTGATGGGAGATGGGTTTGGGTGGAGGGATGGGTGTTGGAACACTGTGGAACCAAAACTCTACATGAGCATTTTTCAATTGTATGTCTAGAATGGTGTAATAATATTTGGGGGGGGAATAATAAAATAAAATAAAAAAAAAACCCAAAGACCAAGAAACTGGAAAAAAAAGAACAAATAAGATCCCTCTATTTAAATTTCTGCCATGACCTATACAACTTTGAAGTCAAAATTTACTCAGAAACATTATAGGATGCATGTGTGAACTTCCTTACAAAGGGAAGCTGATAGCAGGGGCAGACTGTAAATCAAAGCAATTATTTTCATTATGCATAAAGAAAAAAGAATATATACCGGAGAATATATAAATAAAGCATATAATATTGGTATTTCTATGGTCTCTAGAATGAATGAGATTGAATTTTCTAGTTTGTTGGAGTTTGAATTTTATAACAAATCCCAATTAGGAAGATATCTATTATAAAAAGTATATTTTCTCCAAATGCAAATTTGCTTTAGGAGAGGAACATAGATATTTTAGATACTGGAAGTTAGGAATGACTGACTAGGATAAGTATCACGATATTTATTTTAAATTCTCTAAAAGTAAACTAGGTCATGGAGTAAACAACAATATAGCCTATAATTATAATTTTGGAATATGAATCAATGAGCCGATTCATGTAAATACCAATATAAATACCAATGTTATCTATTTTTTCAGGGTTTGGGTCACAACCAGCAATCCTCAGGGGTCACTCCTTTCTTTGCCCTCAGGAATTACTCCTGGCAGTTTACAGGGGACCATATGGGATGCCAGGGATTGAACCCAGGTTGGGCGTGTACAAATAAATGCCCTACTCACTGTACTATTGCTTTGCCCCCTATTATCTGCATTATTCGTATATTCTCCAATTCTCAGAATTCTCAGTGAAGTACAAGAATGTGAAAGTGAATGTTCCCCACAGTGTGCAGTTTATATGCTTCCAATATACTTTGTGCCTTAGTGGTGTTTACACATGAAAACACTTTTTAATTATTTTATATGAAATATTATTCCAATGTAAATACCCAGGCTAGTGTTTTAGTGTTTTTTTGGCTCAGAAATTAAGAGAATCAAGTATTTTGTACAAAACTATTAAGTAGGAAAATTGGTGGTTGGTATCATGCATCGAATTTGGTAAGAGTTTGGGTTTGGGATTTGTTGTGTCAGTGGTAACCTGGCCTGTACGCAGCAACTGATGACTTCAGCCCCTGGCTGACTTGCAGAGGGCTTTGGACATGCCTCAGTCACTGTTTTATGTCTTGGTCTTGGTCACCATACTTGAGCTCTGCTATTATCTGGTAATTAATGGAGAACTCTAGTTATTTAGGAATTGAGGCAGGAGTTGATTTTCCTTGCTTTCTAATTTTTAATACTCGGATAAATTTCTGAAACTGCTTTGGGTGGGGAGGAACTGTGTAAAATTTGGTTTCATGTTCTCCATAGCAGGAGATTAAAATGCAATTTAGGGCTGGGAATATAGTAGCATTCACATCTCATTCCTGTGAGGTTCTGTCCCTGTGGCACCACACACACACACACACACACACACACACACACACACACACACAAAATGGGAAAAAACAGGTTTATGACCAATACTGAATATATTATTCTGGGAGATTCATATAATGCAGAGATTATCAAATTTTGTGTAGAAATGAAAAGAGCATGGGCCCGGAGCGATAGTCTAACAAGTAGGTCATTTGCCTTGCACGCAGCCAGCCTGTGCTGGCCCGGTTCGATCCCGGCATCCCATATGGTCCCCGAGCACCACCAGAAGTAATTCCTGAGTGCAGAGCCAGGAGAAACCCCTGATCATTGCCGGGTGTGACCCAAAAAAGAAAAAAAAAGAAAAAAAAAGAAATGAAAACAAGTATGACATAGCTCATGATGTTTGATTTTGATGTCATATACAGACATTGGACTTTCAGTCTCTGTCAGACCTTGTGCCAAGGTCTCTGCACATGTGGTATCATTTAATCCTTTCTGCAGTCTGAAAAATAGATTGCACTTCAGAGTTTCCTCATCACATTCTTATGGATAGCACATTAGTTCATTTCAAAATGTGCACACTCTAGGCCATGGGGAGATGACTCAAAGGGCTAGTATGCATGCAGAAGCTCTGGGTTCAATCCCCGGCACCATATGGCTTCCAAGTACCACCAGGAGTGGTTGCCTAGCACCGCTGAGTTGGTTCTTCCAAAAAATTAAAAATTCAAAGATCAAAATACATATACTTTAAGCAAATGTCTCCCCTAATTTAGTCCCACAATTGGAGCTTGAACACAACTGAACAGTGAACCTGAACAGGTTCACTGAGCCTCAGATTTTCTTGTGAAAGACAACCTAAATTTGTAATGTCAATAAATATAGTTCAGTACTATGACTGTATCTTATTTTCCTTAAGATTATAATATCACTTTATTTTCTCTCGCAAATTATGTATTAGCCAACTATGTTTGGTCAATTGCAAGCTAATCATAGGTAAGGGTGTGGGGAGACCAAATCACATCATGGATTTTCAGCTGTGCAGGAGTCAGTGACCCTAACCCCCAGATTATTCAGGGTTATCTATAGTATATAGAAGAGACTCAGTTCCTGTGTACAAAGCAAGAAACTCTTCCCTAGCTTTGTCTCCTGATCTTTACCAGGAAGAATTGAAAAATCTTAATTATAGTTACATGAATCATGTTAATAACACCACAGGACTTGTTCTTCCTGGGGAATCCTTATGACTTTCATAAAAGGAATCACAGAAATTTTTTCTTTTAAATTTCATGAATAATAGAAAATCTCCTCCCTTGCTACCTCCATGTTATGTTTGTTACACTCTTCTAGAATAGATGAGACTATCTTTTGGCCCTTAAGTCTGCCTCAACCCCTCCAGGGGTACAGGGGTTCTTATTCATGTGACATGGTTGATTGGTTTCAATATTAATTTCCAGTGACTCAGAACACTGTGTCAATAGGCCTCCACACAGAACTGCCTTTGGCGCTAGAGCCAGGCTGCTCCAAGAGGTTCCTTTCCATTTTTCACATACAGGCTTAATTAAATTTGTTTTGTTTATTTCATTGACTGTTCACAGCATTTGGAGACTTCAAAAATGCAGTATTTTAAACAGAAGAATGATTAGACAGAATCAGACTGTGCTCACGGAGGAAGGCCTTCAGTGTGCGCCAGGAATTCCAAGGTACAGCAGAGTGTTAGGAAATGACATATGTTATTGCAGTTGACTAAATTTAAATAGAAATTGTAAAAATTGTATATGAGGAATTGAAGAGACAGTAAAAAGGGTAGAGTTCTTGTCTTGCATGTGGTGGACCTGGGTTCTCTCCTCAGCACTATTTATGGTTCCCTAGGTACCTTAAGGAGTGAACTCTGAGGAATTACTCTTAGAACCATGAGTAAGTTCTGACCACTGCTGGGTGCAGCCCCTCCAAATTGTATTGAGTAGATTTATTTTCAAAAAATATAAGATAATTTCCTCCGCCCTTTCCTCGGCCTCCATGCTAGTTGCCCCAGAAGAGAGAGAGCCCACCCACGCCAGACTCACAGCTAATCTGCAACCCCGGGAAGAGATCCACTCATCCACATCAGACCTACAGCTGCGCTGCTCTACCAGCCCCACATGGAAGCAACCCATGGAGCTGACCTTCCCGCAAGGGGCTCAGCCAGCCCCTGGCTGAGTCCAACATTGCTCCAAGGGTTTGCTCTCATGTGCGGGGAGAGACCACGCTGGCCAGATTCGGAGTGGAGTTTTGGGCCCTGCTATTTCCTCCACCTCCATGCCATTTGCCCCAGAAGAGAGACACCCACCCATGCCAGACCAACTGCTCCCTTGGTTTTGGGGGCCAGACGATATTCTTAGAGAATGCTGATTTTAGGATAAGGTCCTTCCCAAGATCTTTCACATTTATACATTGTATACATTTCTAGACAGGTTCTAACTGATACCAGTAAGCTTACCAAGAAGCCAGAGCAAACCACACATCATGCAGTCAGTCATTTTCAACATCCAGACTCCATAGTTCCTCAGAGCTCCTTCCAAGAGAAAATCTGATCTCCCCCTTTAACTTTCATCAGTAAATGCTAGAGATGAGAGCCTTATCTGAGACTATGCCACTATGCAGCAGAGCCTGGCAAGCTACCCGTGTTTTATTTACTTGTTAGGCCAAAAACTAGTAACACTTATGGACCTCAGTTCCATGGCCTGAAGAATGGTTTTGGGCTCTTCCTGTCCCTGGAGCAAGCAGATGCCCTTGGGTTATACTTGCTTGTGACAGGACTTATACAGATGTTACTAGTGCCCGCTGGAGCAAATCGATGAACAATGGGAAGACAGTGATACAGTGATAAGATAATATAATTTAGGGGAGATTGGGTGGGCATGTTTGGGCCATACCCAGAAGTCCTCAAGGTTTACTCTGCTCTGTACTCAGATGTTGCCCCTGACAGTACCTTAGGGGCCAGTTGACGCCAGGGATCTAACACAGACTTCTGCATGCAAGCGAGCACTCAGCTCATTGAGTTATCTCTAGACTGTAAGACAATAAGCTTTTTAAAGCAGAAGTTATCTTTATTTAAATGCAAGGTCACTTTAATTTTTCATGCTTTTCTTAAATGATTATGTTTTAACACAGTCTTTCATAAAAAAAGAAGCAACTATTTTAATGCTACCATGTATAAATATTAAAACATACAAAACTTTGCAATTAAAAATCAAATACATTTCTTGGAAAACGTCATTATTTTTTATTTTCCATGAGATTTAAGTTAGACTACTACTTACTTGTAAATATATTTATGATAACAAAACTCTCCTGTAATCCTTAGAATTAAAAATCTACAGCATGCTCAAAATATTCCAAGATTTGGGTAGAAAGCTAGCTCAATATCTCAATATAAAAAATGTATGTCATATTTTGCACACTGAAGCCCTGGATTTGATCCTTAGCACCACGTGGTCCCCCAAGCACCACTGAGAGTGATCCCCAAGCACTGAGCTCTGGGTAGCTCCCAAGCACTGCCAGATGTTACCCAGAAGCCAATATGTATATTTTCATTTATTCAAAGTTTAACATAAACTTTGAATTGAATAAATTCAAAGTTTAACAAAATTAGTATTCATAAATTTTTAAATTAGTGGCTGGAAGTAATATGCTATTCCATGGCTTCAATTTGTTTACAATAGAAAGAAATTAAGAAAAATGACTTTTAGGAAGTTGTAAGAAAATTACAAACTAGGTTTTGAATCTGGTTTTGTTTTAAAATTAATGAGATTTAGCTCCTGGTTCATTTCCAGGTTTAGGAACTGAAATTAAAAATCAGCAGATTTTGAGAAAATATTCCTTAGCATCTATTGGGACTACCTGCTCAGAACACAATGAAAAGCTCTAGGTGGAAAACCTGTGATTTGGGTTTCTAGCACTTTAATGAGAATTAATAATTTCATAAGATCCAGTTTTGGTGACCTCTTCATGATTTTTTCTCATAAAAATTTGTGAGTAAATTTTTTCTTCTTTATACCAGTGTGAGTTGGTGCCTTTGCTAGGTTTTTTAGGTTGGTTTGAAATCTTCTTAGTACTAAAAAGAACTTGCAAGAATAGTGCTACGTATTGTTGTATTTAGGTCAAGGATTCAGTACTAAAGACATTAATTTCAGTTACTCATGTTTGATTTTATTGTGGTGATGAGGTAACCCAACTAATTACCACACAGCACCTAAAACTATGGAAATATGTTATAAAACTATGGAAATGTGTTTGGTCACCAAAACTACTGTTCAGTTGAAAACGATGTAATATGTCATAATATTTAGTCCTGCTGTCCAGTTGTTATCCATTTTATATTATCTAATGATGATGGCATATTTCTTTTTCAAAGCATTTCTTAATATGCAAGCTGAATGGTATTGGTAGTTGGTCTGTAAAACAAACTTTGACCAAGTAACACAGAAACATTACTTGATTCATCATGAGTAACTAATAAATTAATGTAGGTGAAAGGAGTAGCTAATTATCTCTAATCTTCACACTAAGGATCATTAGCATTTAATGAGAATTAATAATTTCATAAGACGTGGATATATATTGCCCCAAGTCAAATAGTTCGTAGCCATAGTATTGGAAATTGCTATTTAAACTTAATGAGTTTAAATATTGTTAGATGATTTATAATATTTTATGTTATACCTCTAGGTCCAATAGAATATGTACTAGGTCATGCAATTTCATTGTAAATTATCATAGCTACCCAGACTGGAGATTCTACCTTACTCTGAAATGCTCCCCGCCTTTTCTGACTTCTATTTCAGTCCTAACTCTACTTTCTGTTTGCTTTCCTCCATCTAGTCTCCTCATCCTCTTTTGTAGTGCCTCGTTCTTACCTTTTCAGATACTTAATTTGTAAACAAATGATTACTTATATTTTTATATACAGTTTACAGTAGTTAACTCTCTATTTGGTTACACATGCCAGAAAGACAAAGAGCAAAGGTGTATGATTTAATTCAGATAGCAACAGTGAAGGACACTGGATACCTCCATGGTCTCATTTTTCTCTTTTAGCTATAAACATTTCAAAGTTTAGTCAGAGGCATCAGGCCTCATGGACATGGACATTTTTACAGTAATATCAGTTTCCTTGAGAGTCTTGGGCTGCATTGCCTCAGATTACTTAAGACTTTGGCAGCAAAGATATTTATGTAAAAATCAAATGCTTCCCAGTTAACATCATTTACATTGATTGCAACAATGAATTGCAACATTAGTTTTGATTGTTTTCCTCTCTTAGTATCATTCCTATGGTCTGAATAATAAACCTTAAAAAAGAAATCTTAATGTTGCCTTAACTGTGACTTTGAATCAGGGAGTTGCTAATGGGTGAACATTTATGATTTGTGCTCTTTGAAAGCTGTTGACACTATCCTGTGTGGTTTTTCCTTGGTGCTCTGTGTTTTAGTACAGCTGTTTTATGAAGATTCATTTCAAACTTCTAAAACACCCTTAGGCTAAAACCCACATTAAGACAGAGAAAATTACCTCCCATCCTAGTTTGAGAACATCATCATTTAAACAGAGTGTAGTGTCATTACAAAATGTGGTGCTGATGGTCTATTATGAGCTATCATCCTAGCACCCTAATTTGACAGAGCCTCATTTCTACTCACCTCTAAGCGTCCGTCCTTTTTCCTTCTCCCAGAGGTTGCCTTTCGTGTTCTGGAAATATACCTGTGATCATATCACTTTTCCTTCTATCCCCAGTTTCTTCAGGGGCTCACCCTTGCTTTCAGAATCCAATCCAAATTCCTGTGGCATGACCTTTGAAGCTGTCATGACCCATTCTCCACCAGCATTACCAATCTTAAAATTCTCCATGCCCATCTGTAAACCCTGCCCCTTGTCAAAAACTAGACTCTTGCCTTTTCCTACTGAAAGCTATATTTCCCAAACTCTGTGCCCCTTATTTTCTGTGTTGGTGACAGCAGGCCCTTTCTTTCTGCTTTCCAAATCCCATGTTTCATAGGCCAGGTTAATTGTTTTTCTTTCCTGGAGTCCTTTTAACTTTGAGCCTCACCTTTCCCTGCAATTATGAACAGTATTATGCTTCTCTTATGACAACACTCTATAACTTGTATTATGCTTATTAATATTTATTAGTTATATCTAAATCTAATATGACCCTTAATTTAAAATAATGATAACTGGGAGTTGTGCTTTTATTTCCTTTTCTTATCTCCCAAAGTGTTTAGTATAATTATAGTTTTGCAGAATGCTGCAATTCTGAATTAACTATAAAATAAATACCATAATAAAGCAATGAAATTCTTTCAGTTCTAGTATACATCTGTTTGGCTTCTTATTAGAGATGACTTCATTTAGAATTATAAATGTAAGTAAATATCAATATTTTTCCATCCATAATATCCCTTTATTACAAACCTGAGGCAGTTTATTACTTTATGATTTTCATCAGGTATAAATAAATTATTTTATTAGCTAAATTATAAACTATATATACATTTTTACTTTTAATATGATCAGCAGTGCATGACTTTTTACATCATCTTGTATATATGAAATGGGTGCAGGTTAGAAGTAAAAGGAATTAATTTTACAAGAAAAATCTTTTTTTTAGATAAAATATCCTACCAAATTCAGAGAAAATACAGTGTTATATCTTTCATAATTGATGAATGAGGCCAAAATTGTTAGTGATTATAATTAAGAAAAGTCAATAAAAAACTAAGGACATTCTAAATTCATCATTTATAATATCTGCCTAAATATTGACTAGCCTTATCTTTCCATGATGAAAATTTTTCCTTATAGGGAATAAGTTTATAACATGCACATTAATATTTTTTACATTATTGCAGGTGTGCTAAATGCATGCTAAAATCTTGGTGTATTTATTTTCAAATGAGAGTTGCAGATAATGGAAGGGGTAGAATTTTTTGCCCTACATTTTGCCACTGTTGTCATATTAATTTTTTTGAGCTGAAAGCGCTTAGAAACAGCAGATGCAGGAAAGGCTTTCTGCCCTTCTTTCCTAAGGCAGGTCATAAAATTTCTGAAGAGAAAGGTTAATTCTTTGCAGAAATGATCCTTAGTTTCCACTAAGGATCCATGATTTCTTTTGTATGGCACCTCCTGTTTCTGCATAGAAATATTTACACTGGGAAAATATATACGTTTTCTCTTGTTAACTTGTTTTTGGTTCGTTTTATTCTTGGGACTAGCCATTGAACCTAAGAGGGCACAGAAAAGCCTTTTATCCTCTATCCAAATATTTTATTACCAAGACATGTCTTTGTTTCCTGAAAACTTGAGATCCCTGGTGTGTATGCGCATGTGCTCATGTGCGTTGCTTGCGGTGCATACGATTTGTGTTTGTAAAGGAGTCCTGATGGATTTAAGTAGTGCCTGATCAGTTATTATCATTTGCTAAATCACTGAGATCAGGAACTTACCCTTCGGATCTGCCTGGCACTTCCCATAGTTCTAATGGTATTTATTTGGATGATTTGTTAACATTACTGAAGTCCTAACATTATCTTCCAATGTACCGATTCTGTATTTCCCACTGTGTGCTGAAATTAGATGCCCTGCACTGTGTGCTGAAATTAGATGCCCTGCAAATAACTTACATTCAAGAACTTGACACAAAACTCATCTTTCCCCATCCTAATTTTCCCCATCTTCTCTTGCCAACTCAGCACTCCATTACCATTTCTAAAGAAAGTTAGAATCATTGCCTCCCATTCTGTCTCCTTACTGCCATTTGCAGCAGAACAAAATATTGCCACCCCAAAATATTTCTTTGGAAAAATTTTAATTGTATGGAAGGAACCCCTGAAGACAAGGCTGGAAAGTGGCTTGGAAAGAGGCATGAACATGTAAACAACTCCTTTAAAGGTGTCTCCCCAGAAGACCTCATCTCCTCACCAGAAACTTAACCTGCAGTTCTGGGTGTGGCTTAGTGAGGATCCGTAGAGCCTTATATTCAGAGAGAAAAAAAAAGGTTAAACGGAAACCTGAGAAATTTTCCTCAGGAATACACCAAGCACAGGGGAAGAAGGCAGATAGTGTCAGACAGCTGTTCTGCAGCTTTTCGTCTTTGTGTGAGCTGGGATTTGTTTATTGATAGAGTGTTTGTTGAACACCACCTATTTTGCTTGAGGAATCATAGCTTCAGTCAGATTCTGGCCTACCATTTGGAGGACATTTTAAACACAGATAAAATATTTTTATAGGGCTTGTTTTGTGTTTACCTCCACCTCCACTGACGTCAATGCAAAGTGAAAGAGAAAGTGTTGAAATGCTGAATCAGAGAGCTCAAGGAACTGAGTGAATGCTTCAGAATGGAGAGCAGATTCGAAGATCCTGTTTATCTGAGATTAATTTACTTAGAGAAGAGTCAGATTCACTTGTCAAAATATGACCTAATCTGGTCTTACTAATATATGACCTAAGATTCAGGTATTTTATCAGATAGTTCTCCTATTACAAAATTTAGTTAACTATTGATATCAAAGTTAATTGTCAATAATTTGTAGATTTTCAGTTGACAATGAAAATAGCCCTTTCTGAAACACCACTAATGAAGAAACTAGAAGCAAAGATAAATATATGGCACTACATGAAACTAAAATGCTTCTGCACCTCAAAAGAAACAGTGACAAAGATACAAAGAAAGTCCACAGAATGGGAAAGAATATTCACCCAATACCCATTGTATAAGGGGTTAATATCCAGGATCTATCAGGCACTGGTAGAACTTTACAAGAAGAAAACAGCCAACCCCATCAAAAACTGGGAAGAAGAAATGAATAGAAACTCTGACAAGAAGATATTCGCATGGCCAAAAGGCATATGAAAAAATGTTCATCATCACTAATCATCAGAGAAATGCAAATCAAAACAACAATGAGATATCATCTCACACCACAGAGACTGGCACATATCCAAAAGAGCAAGAAAACAAGTGCTGGCGTGGATGCGGGGCAGGGACAGGGAAGGGGACTCTCATCCATCAACATGAGAATGTTGACTGGTACAACCTTTCTGGAAAACAATATGGACATTCCTCCAAAGACTAGAAATTGAGCTCCCGTTTGGCACAGCTATACCACTCCTGGGAATATACTCTGGGAAGCCCAAAACACACAGCGGAAACACCATCTGCACTTTTATTTTCATAGCAGCACTATTCACAATAGCCAGAATCTGCAAACAACCAGTATGCCCGAGAACTGATGACTGGATAAAGAGCCTTTGGTACATCTACACAATGGAATATTATGCAGCTGTAGGAAAAATGAAGTTATGAAATTTGCCTATAAATGGATGGACATGGAGAGGATCATGTTGAGTGAAATTAGCCAGGAGGAAAAGGACAGATATAGAATGACTGCATTTATTTGCATGATATAAATATGTATATACATATACATATGTATATACAAACATAGGATACCAAAATCCAAGTCAGGCGAGCGTGGATCAGGAGGAATCCACAAGGAGTCTTGTCAAATGTGGAAATTACCACAAACATGTGGAAGTCAGAGGTTAGGTAAGACAGAGAAGGGAACAATGTGCTAATAATTGTCAAAATGGCTAATACCAACCTAAAAATGAGCATTAAATACAGGGAAAAGATACACATGATAGCCTCTAAGTGTATGTATTACAATCCACAATATGTACGAGAAGGAAGGGAGAGAGAGAGAGAGAGAGAGAGAGAGAGAGAGAGAGAGAGAGAGAGAGAGAGAGAGGAGAGATAAAGAACCTGCCATAGAGGCAGGCTAAGGGATGGGGGGGGAGGGAATCGGGGAACATTGGTGGTGGGAAATGGGCACTGGTGGAGGGATGGGTGCTGGAACACTGTATGACTGAAACCTCCAAACATGAACATCTTTGTAATTATATCTCATGGTGGTATAATAAAATATTAATAAAAAAAGAAGATAGCCTTTTTACTTTTTGTTTTGTTTCCTCTATTATATTTCAGTCTTTATATTTGTTCCCAGCAAATGAAAGACAGCAGGTTGTATCTATTTTATCTACAGTGTTCTAGCTGTGTTCCTCTATTAGCATACAATATGGCTCTGCCTTTTGTTCAAACCTATACAATTAAAAGCCACTGTGTATCTTCTTTCTGCAATAATGGAGAAACCCAGCCTCCCTGGTGACAACAGCTTTTCTGTTTTGCAGTACTGGCCTAGAACTCTGGACTTGGATCAGGAAATTTTTGTGTATTTCTGGTTTTGCTTCCGGCTAAGTGTGCTTGCTCAAGCATTTATTGTTTCCAAACTCACTAGAAAACTACAGCCCTGACAGGTCACCCAAAACTTTGCCATATGTTCATCCCATGCCCTCCTTCCCTGACCAGTTCTGAATCATGCGTTCATGCTTCTTTCCTTTTTTTTTTTTGCTTCCATGTAAAATTGCTTTCTACTATGTATAAGTTTTCCTCAACGATTTTTCTGTTGTAATTGTTTTTAACCTTAAAGGGGAAATGTCTACTTTTAGACAGATCCTATATATACCAGTGAATTGTTGTTTAAGCCAGTTTGGGGTAACTTTTTCTGATGCAGCAGAGAGCCACATAACTGACTCCATGACCAGGTTAACAGAGTCTCCATTTGTCTCAATGAGCTAAGGGTTTTTCAGATGATGGGAGAACACCCTTATGCATTCATACTTTTGCGCAGCAGTGACGATAGCAGTGGAAGGGAGTGCCCCTCCCATCTTCCAGATAGCGATCACCTCAGCTGTTTGAGGATTCACATTGCTTTAATAAAAAAAATGTAAGGAATGGCATATTGATGATAGGGGAGAGGTGCAAGAGAATAAGCTAAGTTTTCTCCTGCAGTGAATCTCCCCTGCTCCCCTTTTCATTTCTGTGTTGAGGAAGATAGGGGACAGCATATGATTAACTTCTCATTTTTTCCATAAAGGATACGTTTTTTATTTGAAGACTCCATTTTGCCATTGATACAAGGAAAACAGTATTCTATGATTAATTCACTATTTATCCTAGCAGACTTTGCAGGGAAGCAGTTTTATATACTACTGATGGGGAGCTAGCTCATTTATTTATTTACCAAACACTTATTGAAATCTGTCATGTTATGGCATTATAAAAACAGAACTTTTTACGTGTTTTAATAGGGCATGGTAAGAGCGCATGAACATGGGAGTGATTGCCATGACTACAGATCCTGGGAGCCAGAAAGCAGCAGAGCACAGCACACCATTTTGGGCCACATGCAGAAGCACCAGTGTTTGGTCTAGACACAGAAGGAGTGAAAGGAAAATGTGGGCAAGAGTTTCTGTTGTGGTTTCTGTGGATGGACCTGATGAGGTAGGGAAAGCGGGTCTAAGATGGACTAGTTGGGTAATTTCACCAGGCTCTGGGGGTGTTGCTATCCATTTGTTACCAGGCCTCAGGGTGGTCAGTATGGAGCAGTGACTGGAAGCATCAGAGCCCTTGAGACCTTACTAAAAGGAGGTGATGCTGGCATAGGTCATGGATTGGTGGATTTGCATCTGAAGGGGCATGTCTGCAGGCTGGTCCTTTATCATCTCTAAGAATTAGCTGGCCCTCCTATCCTATCCTATCCTATCCTGGAAAGGATCAGATAGCCCCTAAATGTTAAAACTTCAAAATAGAAATGCATGCTAATGTGGATAAGTATATCCTATATTAGAATGCAAGAAATGAGTAAAATAAGGTGCCGACCTATAGAAGCCCACATGGGTAAGGAAAACCAACAGAGGCAGATATTGGTAGAAAGAATGAAGGAGTAAGGACAGCGACAGAGATGTATATGAGGGACTAATCAGGCATCGGAGTCAGACTGAGGGTGGAAAAGCCAGAAAGGAACTTCTAGAAGAAGCAGTGCTGGAGCTGAAGTAGGCATTACCTACTGCATAAGAAAGCCAGTGCAGAGAAACTCCTGTTTAGAGGAGAGTATGGGCAAAAGAACAGGAGGTGAGCAACTGTGGGCTGACAGGAAGAAGTGTGAAAATAGTGCTGAAAGCTAAAAATTGAAAGCAAGAAGAGGAAGATTGGGGAGTGGGATGGTAAAATCAAAGAGGGCTTTGTATTTTTTGGAAACGTTCCATTCTTATTCAGTAGACCATAATAAGGTTCTGAAGAATGCTTCTTTACTGCAAGGACGATGGTAGCGGGGTTTTTATTTAAGGAAGATTTTATTCGAGTCTGTTGCAACAGGGAAGAAAGAGGAACTGAAGTTGCAAGTAATCGTTGTTTTTCTCCAGCTTTACCAGATTATAACTGATAAATAATATATTTAAATGTTCTCACTAATATATGAATTGATATACATATACGATTGTATACTGAAAGGGTTCCTTCATAGTGAACTCTTATTACTTTGCATACTAACTTTTACCTGTTTTGTGAGAGCATTTAAATTCTACTGTTCTGGTAAATTTCAGATATGCAATGCTCTGTTATCAACTCTAGCCCCCCCATGTTACACATTGTCCTCAGACTGTATTCATCTTATAGCTGAGTATTTGTGCCCATTACAAACCTCTCCTTTATTTTCCCAAGTGTCCCTTACTAGATCTTGCTTTTTTTTACCACCTGTTTTAATAGTGTTTTTAGTTTACCTTTTTCTCCCATTTAAAAACAATAGCAGTAACAAAGATTTGACTAGTCATCCTGAAAACTTTATCTTTTCACACATCTATGCTGCACATAGCATATTAAATAAATGTTCTAAAAAGTGAAAATGAAACAAAATTTTGCTTTCTTTAATGTAGTGACTCCCTGACATATTTGACCACAGAGTCTCTTTGTTCTCCCTTAGAATGCAATCAACATCTTGAGGCCTATTGCCAGAGACTGCCCAGTTTGCACAAGAGAAGGACATAATTGACTGAATCTAACAGATTTCTTTATAAATCATTCTGGCTTTCAGAAATAGTGTGACTTATCAGAATATGAAGACACATGAATATAAGAATTGCTTAGCAGATAAATCAATACCTTACTATTAAATAAAAATAGTAAAGCCAGATCATGGGAAAATTATATTTCTCATCTTTCCTATGATTATGGGGTCAGACCCATTTGTACTTGGGGAACACGGGATCAAGTCTCGTGCCAAGGCACATATGCTCCACCATTTGAGTCAGAGCCATAGCTCAAAAACATGAAATTTTGAGTTTGAAGACCCCGATTTGACCTTTATTATTTCTTACAACTAAAATTTCTGGTTATTTTAATTTTATTGTTATTTTATTAAAGCACTGTGAATCACAGTTATTCATAGTTGAGTTCCATCACCAGTCCTGCCACCAGTGTCAACTTCCCTCCACCAGTGTTCCCAGATTCCTCTCCTACCCTCCCACGCCAGCCCCAGTCTGTCATCTTGACAAGCAAATTTTAAATTTGATTGTTAAAGTTTAAGTCTTTCAGAGAGAGAAGAAAAAAAAGAAGAAGGAGAAGAAGAAGGAGAAGGAGAAGGAGAAGAAATGTGCCTGATATAGAGACAGGAGTGGGGGAGGGAATCTGGGGACACTGGTGGAGGGAAATGTGCATTGGTGGAAGGATGGATGCTTCAACATTGTATGACTAAAACCCATCATGAACAGCTTTGCAAATGTCTATCTCATGTATTATAATAAAATAAAAAAGATCGGGTCTCCCAATTTCAGTGTTGTTGACTCTGTGGTTT
The DNA here is from genome assembly GCA_021461705.1 of Cryptotis parvus. Classification (NCBI taxonomy): domain Eukaryota; kingdom Metazoa; phylum Chordata; class Mammalia; order Eulipotyphla; family Soricidae; genus Cryptotis; species Cryptotis parvus. Next base: position 38,711 of record JAJIBD010025938.1, on the reverse strand, counting down.
GGATATGTAGCTCTATCATTCCTTAACTCCACCAATGTACCTGGGTTCCTTGACCCCTACCTCCATTATATCTCATCTATCTCCTCTTCCTTACCCCTTTACTCTAATTCTTTCCTTCTCTTCCCTATACTCTGAGGTCAAGGGTGAACTATGCCTTCCCTCCCATTAAAGCATTGCATTTTCTCATCTAATTACTCTAAACACATATAAGTGATTTCATCTAACCCATTTGACCTTTTCATTGAAACATCAATCAGACAGGATTGAGCTTCTGTGTAAGATATTTACATATACGTGTATAAGATATTTGCATAAGTATATATGTATGAATCTGTACATATAATAAATTTGAAATTATATTTGATTTTTATCAGATAAGTTTGTTGAAAAAGAACAGCATTGATCAAAATCAAGGGAGCCTAAGATTTAATCAAAAAAAGGAAGAAGAGCCATAAATGTAACAAGCAAGAAAGGTATTTTTTTTTAAAGAGGACTCTGAAAGATAATGGTCTTGGGGCGGAGCGATAGCCCAGCGGGTAGGGCGTTTGCCTTGCATGCGGCCGGCCCATGCCGCCCGGGTTCGATCCCGGCATCCCATATGGTCCCCGAGCACTGCCAGGAGTAATTCCTGAGTGCAGAGCCAGGAGAAACCCCTGAGCATTGCAGGGTGTGACCCAAAAAAGCTAAAAAAAAAATGGGGCCGGAGCGATAGCCCAGCGGGTAGGGCGTTTGCCTTGCCCGCGGCCGGCTTGTGCCGGCCTGGGTTCGATCCCGGCATCCCATATGGTCCCCCGAGCACCGCCAGGAGTAATTCCTGAGTGCAGAGCCAGGAGTAGCCCCTGAGCATTGCGGGTGTGACCAAAAAAAAAAAAAAGCAAAAAAAAAAAAAGAAAGATAATGGTCTCATTGAATGTAAGACTAGAAATTAAAGTAAAGAAGGGCTCAACATATTCTCCCATACACAGAGGGTTTCCTAGGATGGTCTTGTTGAAGGCTCAATGTTAAGTTTTCAGGAATTTTTCAAGTTTTGCAAGGAGATGCCAAGTTGTTAGCTGAAGTTAGACAGAGTAAATGCATTTAAATCACTGAAAGTCGAATATACTACAAATCCCAGGCCCCTCCATTCCTGGCTCTTTAATATTTTACCAGCTTGTTGTCCATTTTCAGCTGTGTGGCTGACTACCTGGCAGTATTAGGTACAGAACCAGTCCAAAGGCTCTGAAGTCCCTCTAATATTCTGTTCAAACTATTTCCCTTGCACTACCCTTAGGCAAGCTCAGCCAACCCTTTTCTCCTCTACTCTCTATCCTGCCAGGCTCTCTGCTCCTCCAACTCACTTCTGCCAGCCAGGCTAGAACCCGGTCTCAACTGACTCCTCAACTGTTTTTTTCCAACCTTTATAAATCCCCATTATTTGGATATTGGCCATCCCCATAAGAGTTAAAAGCCATCCCCTTCTACATCGAAGAAAATATAGGAAAAACCCTCCACAACATTGAAGCTAAAGACATCTTCAAAGATGAAACACCACTAACAAAGCAACTGAAAGAAAAGATAAACATATGGGACTACATAAAACTAAAAAACTTCACCTCAAAAGAAACAGTGACCAAGATATAAAGACAGTCCACAGAATGGAAAAGAATATTCACCCAATACCCATTGTATAAGGGGTTAATATCCAGGATCTATCAGGCACTGGTAGAACTTTACAAGAAGTAAATAGCCAACCCCATCAAAAAATGGGAAGAAGAAATGAACAGAAACTTTAACAAGGAAGAAATTCACATGACCAAAAGGCATATGAAAAAATGTTCATCATCACTTATCATCAGAGAAATGCAAATCAAAACAACAATGAGATATCATCTCACACCACAGAGACTGGCACATATCCAAAAGGGCAAGAAAATAAGTTCTGGCGTGGATGCGGGGGGGGGGGGAAAGGGGACTCTCATCCATTGTTGGTGGGAATGTCCACTGGTACAACCTTTCTGGAAAACAATATGGACATTCCTCCAAAGACTAGAAATTGAGCTCCCGTTTGACCAAGCCATACCACTCCTGGGAATATACCCATGGAAGCCCAAAACACACAGCGGAAACACCATCTGCACTTTTGTTTTCATAGCAGCACTATTCACAATAGCCAGAATCTGGAAACAACCAGTGTGCCTGAGAACTGATGACTGGATAAAGAACCTTTGGTACATCTACACAATGGAATTCTATGCAGCTGTTAGAAGGAAACGAAGATATGAATTGCCTATAAATGGATGGAAATGGAGAGGCTCATGTTGAGTGAAATTAATCAGAAAAGAAAAAGATATAGAATGACTGCATTTATTTGCATGTCATAAATATATATACATACATATATATATATATACATATATCTATATATACATATATATTATGATACTAATATCCAAGGTCAGGCAATACATGAAACAGGAGGTCTTGTCAAAGATGGAATCTACCACAAGTATGTGGGAGTCAGAGGTTAGGTAAGACAGAGGAGGGAACAGTGTGCTGTTAATCGTCGAAAATTGTCGGGAAGCTGCTGGGGTCCCCAACAGTTCCGGGAAGTGAGTTCCCTTCTACCTCCGGCCAGCGGGGAATGGATGAAGACTTAGGAATTCGATGCAGTTTTAAAAGGCTTTACTTATCACAGGTTCAGGGATACAAATCAACAATAGGAAAAACCCTGTGCTTAGGATTCCTGGCTAGAACCCCAGCCACGTGTAGGCCAAAATGGTGGCCACCACGTGTTAAGGCCCTGTAAAGAGGAGACAAAGACAAGACTCCCAAGTAGAGTGCAAGCTCACAAAGAGAACCTAAAAAGAGAGAGCAAGAGAGGAAGCAGGCTAGTTTTATACCCCTGCAACTCAGACCTCCCTCCCACTATTATGGGAAGCAGGGAGGGTCAAATGCCCTCAGGTAATTTCTCCCAGCACCTCACCTAGGCCCTTTTATATGCTAATGTCTTGAGCCAAGATCTGCCTGGAAATGCCTTTATAGGGTAGAGAAGGGGGTTTCTGAGATGGCATGTCTCTGTACCAAAGACTAATATTAATACCAGTTAAATATTTCTCCAAGCCTTCACAAGTCTCGTCTACTTCATGGTAGTTTTGTATTTTAGTTGCCTTTGAGTTATCAGGGAGCCATGCTTACTTGCTTGTAGGCAAACAGCATTTCTCTCTGGTCTAATTACTTAGGGATCCAACGTGGCCAGGCAAATATGCTGGTAAGATCTAGCTAGTCCCACGATGATTGTGGTAGTATGAGAGAATATTTATACCAGTTAGTACAGAATACATGGCCAGATAAACTGCCACATTTAGACTACCCCCTTATCTATGAAGTGATTTGCAGGAGGCAATCCAGAGCAGATGCAGAGGCTCTTAGAGGAGTCCTGCAACAGAAAATGATAATACCAGCCTAGAACTAAGGATTGAATATAGGCAAAAAGATACACCAGATAACCTCTAAATGTATATATTGCAATCCACAATGTGTAAGAGAAGAGAGAGAGAGAGATGGAGAGAGACAGAGAGAGAAGAGATAAACAACCTGCCATAGAGGCAGGCTATGGGATGGGGGGAGGAATTGGGGTTATTTGTGGTGGGAAATGGGCACTGGTGGGTGGATGGGTGCTGGAACACTGTATGACCAAAAGCTGAGCATGTACATCTTTGTAATTGTATATCTCATGGCCATATTATAAAATATTTTTTTTTAAAAAGCCATCCCTTTCAGGGATCTCTTAAAGGGACCCAACAGCCTATCACTAGCAGAATAATGCACATTGGATTTGTCCATAGGGGGTTCTTTTGAATGTTGGAGTGGAAGCACAGAATAGTGTATGAAAAAGTGGGAATGGTGTGGAAATGGCAAAACTTGAATGAGAAAGGAGTATACAAATTACATAGTAGCTAGAGAATAGTATGAAGTACTAGGAGGTAAGCACAGAATATTTATAGCTCAAGAGGATGCTTCCCAGAGAAAGAAAAGAAAGCTGAATGTACAAAATTATGGAAGTGGCGATATCAGGGACAGAAGAGAGAACGGGATCCAGGGTGCAGAGGAAGGGACCCTTGAAGGGACCATAAGGGAAGTGTCTTATCATTCAAGACTGGAAAAGCTATCATCTCCTAGAAAGAATCAATAGGGCAGGAGAGATAGTTCAGCTGGTAGGGTGTTTGCCTTGCACATGGCCAACCTGAGTTTGATCTCTGGTATCCCATATGTTTCCCCGAGCACTGCCAGGAGTAATTCCTGAGTACAGAGCCAGGAGTAACCCCTGAACATTGCTTGGTAGACCCAAAAAGCAAAAAATAAAAAGAAAAGAAATAACCAACATTTGCCATTTAACCTGTGTTTTCTCAAATAGCCTTGGCTGCTATTATGTTAGAAGCCAAATAGTAGCTACCCCTTCTTCTCTGTCTGTCTGTCTGTCTGTCTGTCTGTCTGTCTGTCTGTCTTTGTTTTGGCGGTGAGAACAGTGGGTGGTTGGGCAGGATAAAGGTCTATATCTTCCCCTTAGTTACTCAAAGTTAGCAGCACATTAAAAATACTTGAGAAATTAAAGGGGAAATAGCAAATGTGTGAGAAGGAATATAAATATTAAATTGTTTAAGTCTAAATCAAAACTAATGAATTTCAGCCCTGGATGTTTGAGCTGTCCTAGCTTCTGTATTTGATTGGATAATGGTATTTGGATTGTGCATGGCAATGAATTTGCTTTCTTATCCAAATCTATCCTGCTTCTCCACCATTTTCACGAACCTAGATTCAAACTGCTGGGAATTGTCCTTCGGAGTCCATTTCCTGACTAGCAAGGTCCTCTCACTGAGGCATAGGAAGTCAGCACAAGGCTGTCATCTTATGCTTTATTGACATTTCAATTCTAATAAAACAGATCTTTGAGATAGGAAGGAAAGATTTGTGAGTGTGTTTTCTGAGCCAAGATTATGTCGTATTCATCTTTATATTCTCATTCATCCATTTATGCTTCAGTAAATATTTATTGAGAGCACACTATTTTCTGGGCAAAATGCCATAGGTTAGCGGTGATGAGGAAAACATACAGTGCTTTTAGTATAATGGGAGGGACATATACTAAGTAGTCCCACAATTAAATATACGTAATTGCAAAAGGTAGTGTTTTGAAAGAGAAATGAAGTATATGAGATAGTGACAAAGAAAGGACTGACTGATTTTCTGCAGTTGTGAGAGGGGCCTCTCTGAGAGAGAGTCTTGAGTTGTGACAGATGAGTAGAAGTTCCTGAGGTGTGAAGAAAAGAACACTACCAGCAGAAGGAACAGTCACTGAGAAGGACTTGAGGCAGGAAAGCTTTATCATTTTTAGGAAATTAAAGGGGTGGGGGGAAAGGAGCATGAATAAAACCTAGTGAGAAAAGAAGAGCCCAAAAGGCAAATTGTTATTGTATTGATTTTATTTTATCGAAAGGAAATGTAAGTTAGGGAGTGAAAGGCTTAAGGCAAGACAATGGCACAACCCATGCATTGTGTTTTGGAAAGGTTACTCTGGCTGCGAGTGCAGAAAGATAGAAGAACCAAGTTCAGGTGGTGTGTGGAGGGTCATTTTTGATGTTAGATTCATTGCTGGTTGAGAGGAGAGCCATATTTGAATTTGATTTTCCAAGAAATTCTAGTACCACATAATATCAGTTCATTAGTTTCTTTATGTACTAGATAATATCACTATCACTATCCTCCCGTTGATCATCTATTTGCTAGAGCGGGCACCAGTAATATCTCAAAATGTCCTTTCTCATGCTAGCAGAGCCCAAGGGCATCTATTCGCTCCAGGAACATAAAGAGCCTTAAACATTATATTAGGTCATGGGAAAGAACTAATATAATTGTTACTGGTATTTGGCATATCAAATAAAACAGGGCAGCTTGCCAGGCTTGCCATGCAGGTGGCATACCCTTGTAGTCACCTCTAAATATAGCATTTATAGATGAACCGCGCAGGCCGCTTGCAGCCACGCCAGGCGGGCTGTGATAGGCTGTCACTGGGTGCAGTTCTGACGAGAGGGAAGTCTGGATGTGGGAAATGGCGGCCCATGGAGTGTGTGTGTGGGGGGGTCATCTGGCTTGTTGTGCGGCTCTGCTGGGGTGGCGGGCCAGAGCTAGGACCCTCCATCCCTCCTGGGTGCCTCGTGAGCGACTGGGCACAGGGAGAGCAAGGAGCAGCTCTGCCCCATGTCTGTAAGTCTCTGGTTCAGCATACCTGGGTGGGATTGAAAAAAAAAAACTGCTGCAGGGTAGAACTCGATGAGACAGGCTGTGATAGGTTGTCGCTGGGTGGAGTTCTGATGAGAGGGAAGTCGGACGTGGAAAATGGCGACCCAATGGAGTGGGGGGGTTTATCTGGCTTGTTGTGTGGCTCTGCTGAGGTGGCGGGCCAGGGCTAGAACCCCGCCATCCCACCCCGGCACCTCGTGAGTGGCAGGGCACAGGAAGAGCATAGTACAGCAGGTAAGATGCTTGTCTTGTACACAGCTGACCCAGGTCCAATCCCCAGAACTCCATATGGTCCCCCAAATCCCGCCCGGAGTGATCCCTGAGCACAGAGCCAGGAGTAAGCCCTAAGTACTGCTGGGTGTGGCCCCAAAAAATAAAACTGGGAAGGGCTCTTGCCTTGCGTGTGGCCAACCTGTGGTTGATCCCTAGCACCACATATGGTCCTTCAAGCACTATCAGGAGTGACCCCGAGCACCACTGGGTGTGGCCAAAAGGAGTCGTATTTCACAAATGAAAGTCTCAAAGCAGAGGCCGAATCGATAGCCCAGCGGGTAGGGCGTTTGCCTTGCACACGGCCGGCCTGTGCCCGGCCTGGGTTCGATCCCGGCATCCCATATGGTCCCCTGAGCACCACCAGGAGTAATTCCTGAGTGCAGAGCCAGGAGTAGCCCCCTGAGCATTGCGGGTGTGACCCAACAAAGAAAAAAAAAGTCTCAAAGCAAGAACAGAATGGAAGGGTGCCAGAGCGATAGCACAGCCGGTAAGGGCATTTACCTTGCACATGGCCGACCCGATTTGATTCCCGGCATTCCATATAGTCCCCAAGCACCACCATGAGTAATTCCTGGGTGCAGAGCCAGGAGGAACCCCTGGGCATTGCTGGGTGTGACCCAAAAAGCAAAAAAAAAAAAAAAAAACACACACACACAAAAAAAAAAAAACAAATGGAATCCCTAAGGGATAGTACAGCAGGCAGGGCATCTGCCTTGCATGCAGGTGACCCAGGTTTGATCCCTAACCTTTTTTTTTTTTTCTTTTCGGGTCACCTACCTGGCGGCGCTCAGGGTTTACTCCTGCACTCAGGAACCACTCCTGGCAGTGCTGGGGATCGAACCCGGGCCGGCCGGCCACATGCAAGGCAATGCCCTACCCGCTGGGCCATCACTCTGATCCCTGATCCCTAAACTCTTTATGGTGCCCTAAGAGCATCAGGACCTTCATTTGTTGTGAATGAACTCAGGGACACCTGAGTACTGCCAGGTATGGTCAAAACAAACAAACAAAAAATAGAATGATATATCTAAAATTCTAAACGGGCGGGGCAGTAGGACAGTGGTTAGGGCTTTTGCCTTGCACATCTGGTCCAAGTTCTATCCCCCGCATCCCATATGGTCCCCAAGTGCCTCCAGTTAATCCCTGAGCATCGCCAGGTGTGACCCAAAAAGAATTGTCTAGGAGTGAAAAAAGAAATCCTCAAACAGCTATGGGCTTTTGTTGACTATAAACCAGCTTGTCAAGGAACACTGAATGGCCTATAAAAAGCTAACAGCAAAAAAACATAAAAAATCCTCATTAAAAAGGCAACCAGATTCCTCCCTAGGTCATGATAAATTAAGGGGAAGGAATTGGAAGATAAGGACACGTTTTTAATTTAAATTTGAATGGGGAAGTTTAGTGACTACAAAGAGGTGATGGCTAGAAAAAGTGGAGGACTATGATTTAAAAGATAAAAAAGGAAAAAGAAAATAAAAGGGAGAAAATGATTTTATAAGCAAATGAAACAATGGGAAAAAAGAGGCAGACTATGGTGACAGTTTAGTGATTCTAGTCTATGATACGACCACCTCAGTTCCCATTTTGTCTGACCAAGCATCCCATCAATGCCTCGAGCTAACACAAGTCCCCTCATGCCCTTGGGATGCCCTTGGGAACTTATAGAGTCACAACAAATGGAAGTGCGTTGTGATAAATGTTCTCTCCTATTTCCCACTTCCTCCCCTTCTCTCCTGGGAAATGACCTCTGAGAAGCTTACCAAAGCCCCACTCCTTCTTTTATTTGAATAAACCAGCTCAACTTAACCTAGAATCCTAAAGTTCTTCTTAATAAAGGTGTGTGCTCCACTCCTGTTTCAGTCTACCTTTACCTACTCTGCCCTCCCATGTGTATTATAAGTGCTCCTCCAGCACTTGTAAATATTTTCTAATAAAGGGTTTCTATTCATATTCTTCTAATAATGGTTCTTGTGTTTCTGCTACACTGAAAGAACAAATACATTTGCTCAATATGAGATCTTATAACATCCATATTGATGCATTTCTTTCTTTACCTTTCTTCCAATGCTCTTGAGTCCTCTTCATAAACGTATTTTGCCGTTGCATCTTATTCTTTAGACTTATTGGTTTATTTTCTTTCCTCTCCTATCATAGAACATAGCATTTAAAAATGTTTAGAGAAGGAGATGTGGCTGGGAGGTAGAGTATATGTTTTACATGTATGAGGCCCTTGATTTAGTCTCCAATACCTCCATTCCTCTGATCTTTGTAATAAGCCCTGCAACAGCAATGATAACATCTACCACAAAAACACTAAAGTCAGAGAGAACAAACAGGAGGTAGGGGACTTGCTTATATGCTGTGGAACCTGTCCAATCTCTGACATTACTTATGGTACCCTGATCACAGAGCCAGAAACAGCTCTGGAGACTCTCAGTGTCTTCCCCAGTAATCCTCTTTAATAGCTATAAATACAAACATACCTAGGCAATGCACCCACTTGAGCAAATTGATGAACAACGGAAAGATGACAAGTGACAAGTGACCTAGGTAACATTTTCCTAAGGGAAAATTACCTTATGAGGCTAATCTTGACTTTACATGGGAAGACAATCTTATCAAATTCATCACTAATTCTGGAAATAGAATCTATAATTTACACCTTAAACAGATTCTTCAAAATTCTAATAATTATTTTGCTTTTACTATATACTGTCTCAAAAATAGTTCGTTATTTCTTTGGTTGGCACTTGTAAGTCACACCCAGCTGTGGTCAAGACATACTCCTATCTCTGTGCTCTGGACTGCTTCTGGTGGGACTTGGTGGACAATTTGGGATGCTGGGATCAATACTGGGTTTTGCAAGGCAGGTACCCTATCCACTGTACTACTGTTCTGCATTATTTCTAATGAAGATAATTATCACTTGTATCACTTGTCTTCCCATTTTTCATCGATTTGCTTGAGTAGGCTTCAGTAAAGTCTTCATCTGTTGGGAATGAGGTCCATTATTGTTACTGTTTTGGGCATATTGAATACACAAAAGGTAGCTTCTCAGGCTCTGCCCTAACTCTGGGTTCATCCCAGGGGGCCCAGTCTTTTTCTATGTCAGACCATCAACCATTCAGGGCCCTGGGTGTAGACAAGCCTGTCTCTCCTGTCTGCCACCTGCTGACGCAGCTGGGCACCACAGCCACACCTGCAGCACCTTGAGGGGCAGAAGATAATTATAGTTCATTTAATTTTATTTATCTACTTTGGTTTTGGGACCACACCTGACATATTTCTAATGAAGTTAATTATAGTTCACTTATTTTTATGTATTTACTTTGGTCTTAAGGACACACCTAGCAGTGCTCAGGGCTTACTCCTAGATCTGCACTTCAGAATCACTCCTGGATGGCTCAGGGAACCATATGGGGTTCTGGGATATAATCTGTATTGATTCTGTGCAAGGCAAGTGGCCCTGTCTGCTGTACTATCACTTTTCCCATATAGTGCATTTTAAAACTTGTCTAAGGATCTAAGTGATAGTACAGTGGGTAGGTCATTTACCTTGCATGCAGCTGACCCGAGTTCAATCCTTGGCATCCCATATGATCCCCCAGCACTGCCAGGAGTAACTCCTGAGGAGCCAGAAGTAACCCTTGAATATTACTATTTGACCCAAAAATTAAATAAAATGTTTTCTAAGAAATTTATGACGATCATATACTTTTTCTTTTCATGTATAATAATAAATGGATTGCATTATTGGATTTTTAATTTTAAATCAAATTTATCATCTAGGAACACATCTTAGCCATGAAGGACTTGCCTTTTTATATGTGTAGTTTAATTTGTTTATGTTTTTGGAGAATTTTGTTTCTATGTTCACTAGGAGTATTAGCCTGCATTTTATCTTCTTATAATAGCTTTGTAATAATTCTGTTCTCTTAGAATGAGTTAGAAAGTATTTATATTTAAGCTTTGGGAAGGATTTTTACATTATGGCATTTTTATTTTTAAATATTTGATAGAATTTATATATGAAATTATATGGGCCTATACTTTTAGTTGTAGAAGGATTCTTAATACCAAATGGACATTGCATATTTAATAAGTAAAGTAAATTTATGTTAGTATTGCTTCTTTTTTCTCTATTTTTTTGAAAAATATTTTATTATACCACCATGATATATATAATTATAAAGATGTTCATGTTTGGGAGTTTTGGTCATACAGTGTTTTAGTACCCATCCCTCCACCCGTGCCCATCTCCCACTACCAATGTCTCCGATTCCCTCCCCCATCCCTTAGCCTGCCTCTATGGCAGTTTCTTTATCTCTTTTTCTCTTCTCTCTCTCTCTCTCTCTTTCTCTTCCTTCTCTTACATATTGTGGATTGTAATACATACACTTAGAGGTTATCATGTGTATCTTTTTGACTGTATTTAATGTTCAGTTCTAGGTTGGTATTAGCCCTTTCAACAGTTATTAGCCCACTGTTCCCTTCTCTGTCTTACCTAACCTATGACTCCCAAATGTTTGTGGTCTTGTCAAATCCTTTGACAAGACCTCCTGGTCCACGCTTCGCCTGACTTGGATTTTGGTATCATAATAAGTATATATATATATACATATACACATACATACATACATACATACATACATACATACATACATCACTGTATCACTGTCTTCCCGTTCATCATCAATTTGCTCGAGCGGGCACCAGTAACATCTCCATATGTCCTGTCTCATGCTAGTAGAGCCCAAGGGCATCTGCTTGCTCTAGGAACATAAAGAGCCTCAAACCATTCCATCAGGTCATAGGAATGAGGTCTATAATTGTTACTGGTATTTGGCATATCAAAAACAACACTGGTAGCTTGCCAGGCTCTGCCGTACTCCCATACTTTCGTATTTTAAAAAAATCTTTCTTTAGGATTTTACCTATAAGCATCACTTTTCAACTCGAATTTGAAGCATTTATTGATGAACCGCATGGCTGCAAAGCGGCCGTGCAAGCCGGGCTGTGATCAGCTCTTCTGCTGGGTGGAGCTCTGAGGAGAGGGAGTCTGGATGTGGAAAATGGTGGCCCTCATGGTGTGGGGGTTCCTCTGGCTTCTTGAGAGGCTCTGCTGGAGGTGGCGGGCCAGAGCTAGAACCCGCTATCCCTCCCGGGTGCCTTGTGATCAGCTGGGCACAGGGAGAGCAGGCAGTAGCTCTGCCCCGTGTGTGTGAGGATCATGTTGAGTGAAATTAGCCAGAAGGAAAGGACAGATATAGAATGACTGAATTTATTTGCATGACATCACTGTATCACTGTCTTCCCGTTCATCTTCGATTTGCTCGAGCGGGCACCAGTAATATCTCCATATGACCTGTCTCATGCAAGTAGAGCCCAAGGGAACCTGCTTTTCCTAATGGCTGCATAGTATTCCATTGTGTAGATGTACCAAAGGTTCTTTATTCAGTCACCAGTTCTCGGACACACTGGTTGTTTCCAGATTCTGGCTGTTGTGAATAGTGCTGATATGAAAATAAAAGTGCAGATGGTGTTTCTGCTGTGTGTTTTTGGCTTCCCAGGGTAATTCCAAGGAGTGGCATGGCTGGGTCGAACGGGAGCTCAATTTCTAGTCTTAGGAGGAATATCTATATTTTTTTCCAAAAAAGGCTGTACCAGTTGACATTCCCACCAACAATGGATGAGAGTCCCTTTCTCCCTGCATCCGCGCCAGCATTTGTTGTTCTTGCCCTTTTTGGATATGTCCTTTTCTTCTCTGATTGCTATGGCAAGTATTTCCAGTACTATGTTGAATAAAAGGGGTGAGAGTGGGCAACTTTGTCTTGTCCCTGATCTCAGGGGAAGGCTTTCAACTTTTCCCCATTTAGAATGATGCTTGCTGTGGGCTTTTGGTAGATGGCTGTAACTATCTTGAGGAAAGTCCCTTCAATTCCCATTTTCTGGAGGGTTTTAATCATGAACGGGTGCTGGATATTGTCAAATGCTTTTTCTGCATCTATTGAAAGGATCATATGGTTTTTATTTTTTCTTTTATTGATATAATGTATTATGTTGATTGACTTGCGAATGTTGAACCATCCTTGCATTCCCGGGATGAATCCTACTTGGTCATGATGTATAATCTTCTTGATGAGTCTTTGGATTCTGTTTGCTAGTATTTTGTTGAAGATCTTAGCATCCGTGTTCATCAGGGATATTAGTCTGTAGTTTTCTTTCTTTGTGTTTTCTCTCCCTGCTTTGGGTATCAGGGTGATATGTGCCTCGTAGAAGCTGTTTGGGAGTGTTTCTGTTTCTTCTATTTCCCGGAAGAGCTTGAAAAGGACTGGCAGTAGGTCCTCCTTACAGGTTTGGTAGAGTTCACTAGTGAATCCATCTGGACCTGGGCTTTTGTGTTTGGGCAGACTTTTAATTACTGTTTCTATTTCCTCGATGGTGATAGGCTTATTCAGGCATTGGAGGTCTTCTTGTTTCAGCCGTGGGAGGTTATAGGACTTCAGGAATTGATCCATTTCTTCTAGGTTCTCATGTTTCACGGCATACAGGCTCTCAAAGTAATCTCTGATGATCTTTTGGATTTCTGTGGTTTCTGTTGTGGTGTCACCCTTTTTATTTCTGATTCTGTTTATTTGGGTTTCTCTTTCCCTGTCCTTACAAGTCTTGCCAATAGTTTGTCAATCTTGTTTATTTTTTCAAAAAACCAGCTCTTGGTTTCATTAATCTTTTGGATTTTTTTTTTGGTTTCCAACTCATTGATTTCCTCTCTAAGTTTTATTATTTCCTTTTTTCTGCCGGGTTGGGCTCCTTTTGTTGGTCTTTTTCTAATGTCTTCAGCTGTGTAGTCAGGTTATTTATGTGGGCCCTTTCTTGTTTCCTGATGAATGCTTGCAGAGCTATAAACTTCCCTCTTAACACGGCTTTTGCCGTGTCCCACAAGTTCTTTTTTTTTTTTTTTTTTTTATACCACCATGAGACATACAATTACAAAGGTGTTCACAATTGGTTCTTGGTAATACAGTATTCCAGCACCCATCCCTCCACCAGTGCCCCATTTCCACCACCAATGTACCCCACCCCTCCCACCCACCCCCCAGGCTGCCTCAACAGCAGGTAGCCATGTTTCCTCTCTTTCTCTCTCTGTCTCTCTCTCTCTCTCTCTGTCTCTGCATCTCTCTCCCTCTTCTTTTTTCACATTGTGGCTAGCCCTGCAGATATTTAGAGTTTATTTATTTTTTTTTTAATTTTTTTATTTTTACAATTACAAAGATATACAATTAAAAAGTTCATATTTGGGTTTTGGTCATACAGTGTAGCAGCACCCATCCCACCACCAGTGCCCATCTCCCACCACCAACGTCCCCGGTTCCCCCCCCTCCCCCCCAGCCCTCCTCCATGGCAGGTTCTTTATTTCTTTCCATTTCTCTATCTTTCTCTTTTCCTTCCTCTCCAGACTATGGATTACAGAACATAAAAATATGGGACGCTTCACGAATTTGCGTGTCATCCTTGCGGAGGGGCCATGCTAATCTTCTCTGTATCGTTCCAATTTTAGTATATGTAAGCGAGCACCCACAAGTTCTTATAATTGGTGTCTTCATTTTCATTTGTTTCCAGAAATCTTTGGATTTCCTGTTTGATTTCTTCTATGACCCATTTGTTGTTCAGCAGTGAGCTGTTCAGTTTCCAGGTGTTTGGTTTGACTCCCTGTTTCTGTGTATGGTTAACTTCCATTTTCAGTGCATCATGGTCTGAAAAGATAGCTGACACAATTTCTATCTTTTTTATTTTATTGAGGTATGCTTTGTGGCTCAGCATGTGGTCTATCTTGGAGAATGTTCCATGTGCACTAGAGAAAAATGTGTATTCAGCTTTTTTGGCATGAAAAGCCCTGTATATATCCACTAGCTCTCTTTCTTCCATTTCTTCCTTGAGGGCCAATATTTCCTTGGTGAGTTTCAGTCTTGTTGATCTATCCATCGTTGATAGAGCAGTGTTGGAAGTCTCCAACTATTATTGTGCTACTGTTAATGTCTTCTTTGAGGTCTCTTAGCAGTTGTTTTATGTATTTTGCTGACCCCTCGTTGGGTGCATATATGTTTAGTAGTGTAATTTCTTCCTGGTGTACATACCCTTAATTAATAAGAAGTGGCCTTCGTTGTCCCTTCTAACCTTTTTCAGCCTGAAGTCTATATTATCTGATACTAATATGGCCACACCAGCCTTTTTGGAGGAGTTGTTTGCATGGAGAATGGTCTTCCAACCTTTGACTCTGAGTCTGTGTTTGTTCTGCTTATTCAGATGCGTTTCTTGTAGACAGCAGAATGTTGGGTTCAATTTTTTAATCCATTTTGTCACTCTGTGTCTCTTAATTGGTGCATTTAGACCATTGACATTGAGAGAGATTATTGTCATTGGATTTTGTGCCATCTTTCTTTTTGTGTTTGTTGTGTTTATGGGTTTGGTCGCATTAGAGTAGACCCTTCAGTCCTTCTTTTAAAGTTGGTTTTGAGTCCATGGAGTTCCTGAGTTGTTGCTTATCCATGAAGTTGTGTATCTTTCCTTCATATCTGAATGTGAGCCTGGCCAGATAAAGAATTCTTGGTGAAGCCTGCAGTTCATTGAGCCTTTTCGCAATATCCCACCATTGTTTTCGGGCTCGGAGTGTTTCATCAGAGAAGTCTGCTGTAAATCTTAGAGATGTTCCTTTGTATGTGATTTCCTTCTTTGATCTTACTGCTTTTAGTATTCTATCCCTATCTATAGTTTTTGTCATTTTTATTAAGATGTGTCTTGGAGTATTCTTGTTGGGGTTTCTTTTAGTTGGTATCCTATGGGCCTCTTGGATCTTGAGGCAAGCATTCTTTAGTTCGGGAACTTTTCAGCAATTATGGCTTTGACAGTTTCTTCTTCATCAGGGTTTTCTTCTTGCCCTTCTGGGAGGCCAATGATCCGTATGTTGTTTCTTCTGGCTTCATCCCGATTATGTCTTGTTGTCTGTTCGGTAATTGTGAGCCTTTTTTTCTATCTTCTGGTGTTGTGTAGAGAATCTTTGGAACTTCGTCTTGAGATCACTAATTCTTTCTTCAGTAGCTATTATTCTGCTATGATGGCCTTCCACTGTGTTTTTATTTCATTTACCTCATTTTTAATACCTGTCATTTCCCTTTGCATTTTCCTCACTTCTTCTATCATTCCTCTTGTATTTTATTGATTTTGCATTCCATTGCTTCTTTGAATTCCTTTTGAATCCTTAACAGTTCTTTCCGAAATTCTTTTCAGATAGGTTATGCAACTCATTGGTATTGCTAGACTCATCTGGCCCAGTGACTTCACTCACAGAGCTTGATGGAATTTTGCGTTGCTTTACCATTATGACTATTGTAGGTTGCAACTGTGAGTTCTTGGGTGACTAGATAGTACAGTTAGTAGGTGTCTGGTCTGTTTGCAGAGTTTGGGTGGGTGGCAAGGATGTAGGAACCAAGGTTCACTGGTACCGCATGCAAGGTAGGTAGTGAGAGGGGTCGACACAGTATTGAGTTTTGGGATGTTCCCAGAAGCTCAGGGGCGCAAGGGTCGGTCGGGCTGGAACCAAGGCACTTTGCCTTGGTTCCCGTTAGGAGTTTCCGCTCTTCCCTGGGGCAGCTTGGGGTCCGCGGAGACGCAAGAATCACACACACACCTGTGGGGAGGTGCAGGCGTTTCCCAGAAGCTCAGGGCGCAAGGGTCGGTCCCAGCTGGAACCAAGGCACTTTGCCTTGGTTCCCATTGATGGAGTTTCCGCTCTTCCCTGGGGCAGCTTGGGGTCCGCGGAGAGGCAAGAATCACACACACACCTGTGGGGGAGTGCAGGCGTTTCCCAGAAGCTCAGGGCGCAAGGGTCGGTCCGGCTGGAACCAAGGCACTTTGCCTCGGTTCCGGTTGATGGAGTTTCCGCTCTTCCCTGGGGCAGCTTGGGGTCCAGCGGAGACGCAAGAATCACACACACACCTCCCTCACGCTCTTTAATCTTCTTTCCTCAACTCCTAAACTTCCCCCACCCCCAGTACTACTTGTTGAAGAGGCTTTCCTTGCTACATTTCAGACTCTTTGTACCTTTATCAAAGATTAATAATCATGTGTTTGAGGATGGGTGTCAGGATATTCAATTCTATTCCATAGGTCCACAGGTCTGTTTTTATTCCAATACCACGCTGTTTTAATTGCTACTGCCTTGTAGTAGAGTTTGAAGTTGGGAAAGATGATGCCTCCTATCTTTTCCAAATAGATTGCTTTAGCTATCGTGGGGGTTTATTGTTCCATACAAATTTAGGAGTGTTTGGTCAATTTCTTTGAAGAATGTCACGTTTTCCTTATGGGGACCACATTAATCTGTACAAAGCTCCAGGGAGTATTACCACTTTAACTTTGTTGATTCTCCCCATCCATGAGCAAGGAATGTGTTTCCATTTCCTCGTGTCCTCTTTTACTTCTTAGAGCAGTGTCTTGTAGTTTTCTTTGTACAGGTCCTATACATGTTGGAGGACATGTTTAGCTAATCTGGGAGTTTTGTTGTTTTGCTCACTCCCAGCTTAATCTTATTTAAGCCAAGGTTCATTCTAATGAGATCTCTCTTCTATGTAAACACTTCTAGAGGGTGTGGCAGTTACAGAAGTCACCTTGATTGAATAACTTCTGACTTATACATCTACTAAAACTTCTATGTTTTCTAGATTGGGCACAGCTCCTCTTTATACCCACTGCACCCAACGTGGGACAGTTAGAATTTACCAGGAGACTACCACCCTGGCTACGCTGAGACTAAAGGAAGACTATAGGAAGGATCATACTAGTTTGCTCTAAGCAGGCAAGTATGACCCTTTCAGTACATGAGAACAAGATACTCAGAATCACCCTGGTGCAGAAAATAATCAGAAGGACCTTGTGGGTACCATCTAGATTACATGAAGCTCATGAAGTTAAGATGTATTACTTTATATCAGCCCCCTCTCTCTCTCAGTGTTTTACATAAGAGATAATCTCGGGATTAGTCCTTGGTGTAACCTTTGTTTATACCTGCAATAGGGTGTGGCACTACACTCTGTTTGGGGTTCTTTGTTGGCATGACAACCTCCTGATTGGATTACTTTGGTGTATATAAGGGGCTGACTTGAGGCCCCTTCACCTTTTGCCTTTTGGTTCCTCAGCCTTCAGCTTTTGGCTCCTGGCTTTTGGCTTTTGGCTTTGGCCTTTTGCTCTTTGGCCTTTTGCTCCTTCTGGGTAGGACTCAGCTCGGGTGACATCCTCTCTCTTTGGTGGGAGACTTAGGCTCTTTTGTATGGTCTAAGTTCGGACCAGAGCTAGAGTTTGTTCATTATATTGGATTGCTGTGGAAGAGCTTTTTGTACTATTAAAAGCCATTTTTGGAACTGCACCGGACTCGTGAGTTTTCATCTTTCTCCTGGCGTCCTCGGAGGTAGAAGACCTCTGTCCTGACACTGTCGGGGACCCCGGCGACGCGTTCCCGACATATACACACTTGATTAAGCTCATACCTAGGTATTTGATTTTCTGTGGCACAATTTTGAATGGAATCGATTTCTTAATATCCCTTTCTTCACTTTTTGTTTTTTGTATATAGGAAAGTCACCGACTTTTGGATGTGGAATTTGGTATCCTGCCACTCTACTATATGTATCTATTGTTTCTAGGAGTTTTTGGTAGAGAGTTTAGGGTTCTCTAGTTATAATATCATGTCATCTGCGAATAATGATAGCTTTACTTCTTCCTTGCCTATCTGGATGCCCTTAAAGTTCTTTTTTTTTCTCTGAATGCTATAGCAAGTACTTTCAGTACTATATTGAATAAAAGAGGTGAGAGTGGGCAACCTTGTCTTGTCCCTGATTTTAGGGGAAGGCTTTCAATTTTTTCCCCATTGAGAATGATGCTCACTGTGGGATTTTGGTAGATGGCTTTGACTATATTGAGGAAGGTTCCTTCAGTTCCCATTTTGTGGAGGGTTTTAATCATGCATGGGTGATGGATCTTGTCAAATGCTTTCTATCATCTATTGATCTGATCATAAGGTTTTTATTTTTATATTTTGGTATGATGTATTATGTTAATTGACTTGCAAATGTTGAACCATCTTTGCATTCCCGGGATGAATCCTACTTGGTCATGATGTATAATCTTTTTTATGAATCTTTTGGATTCTGTTTGCTAGTATTTTGTTGAAGATCTTAGCATCTGTGTTCATCAGGAAGATTAGTCTGTAGTTTTCTTTCTTTGTGTTGTCTCTCCCTGCTTTGGGTTTCAGGGTGATATGTGCCTCGTAGAAGCTGTTTGGGAGTGTTTCTGTTTCTTCTGTTTCCTCCTTAAAGGTTTGGTAGAATTCACTAGTGAATCCATCTGGACCTGGACTTTTATGTTTGGGCAAACTTTTAATTACTGTTTTAATTTCCTCAATGGTGATAGGCATATTCAGGTGTTGCAATTCTTCTTGATTCAGCCATTGGAGGTTCTAGGACTTCAGGAATTTATCCATTTCTTCTAGGTTCCATGTTTCATGGCATAAAGACTCCCAAAGTAATCTCTGATGGTCTTTTGGATTTCTGTGGCTTATGTTGTGAAGTCCCATTTTTATTTCTGATTCTGTTTATTTGGGTTCTCTCTTTCCCTGTCCTTACAAGTCTTGCCAGTGCTTCTTTGATCTTGTTTATTTTTTCAAAGAACCAGCTCTTGGTTTCATTAATATTTTGGATATTTTTTTTGGGTTTCCAGCTCGTTGCTTTCTTGTCTAAGTTTTATTTTTTTCCTTCTTTCTGCCTGGGTTGGTCTCCTTTTGTTGGTCTTTTTTCTAATATTTTTGCTGTGAAGTCAGGTTTTTTATGTGGGCCCTTTCTTCTTTCCTGATGAATGCTTGTAGAGCTATGAACTTTTCTCTTAACCCTGCTTTTGCTGTGTCCCAAAAAGTTCTGATAATTGGTGTCTTCATTTTCATTTGTTTCCAGGAATCTTTGGATTTCCTGCTTGATTTCTTCTATAACCCATTGGTTGTTCAGCAGTGAGCTGTTCAGTTTCCAGGTGTTTGGTTTGAGTCCCTGGTTCTGTGTATGATTAACTTCCGTTTTCAGTGCATCATGGTCTGAAAAGATAGTTGACACAATTTCTATCTTTATTTTATTGAGGTATGCTTTGTGGCTCAGCATGTGTTCTGTCGTGGAGAATGTTCCATGTGTACTGGAGAAAAATGTGTATTCAGATTTGTAGGATGAAAAGCCCTGTATATATCAACCAGCTCTCTTTCTTCCATTTCTTCCTTCAGGTCCTATATTTTCCTGGTGAGTTTCAGTCTTTTTGATCTATCCATAGTTGATAAAGCAGTATTCAAGTCTCCAACTATTTTTGTGGTACTCTTAATGTCTTTTTTGAAGTCTATTAACAGTTGTTTTAAGTATTTTGCTGGTCCCTCGTTGGGTGCATATATTTAGTAGTGTGATTTCTTCCTGATATACATCACTTGTATCACTCACTTGTCTTCCCGTTGTTCATCAATTTGCTCATGTGGGCACCAGTAACATCTCCATATGTCCTGTTGAAAGCAAGTGTACCCCAGGGGCATCCGCTTGCTCCAGGAACAAGAAGAGTCTCAAACCATTCCCTCAGGTCATGGGAATGAGAACCATAATTGTTACTGGTTTTTGGCATAACATATGAAACATGGGTAGCTTACCATGCTCTACCATATAGGTGGTATACTCTCAGTAGATGGCTCTCATCTTGAGCATTTACTCATTTAACTCAAAAGGGGGAAGGATCAGGTTTTATCTTGGGTGGAGCTCTGAGGAGCTGTGGAGTCTGGGCAATGTAAATGACTGACCTCATGGTGTGGGGTTGCTCTGGTTTCCTGCTAGGCTCACTGGGATGATGGGTCACAGCTAGAACCTGCCTAGAACTGTATACAGTGTATAAATGTGAAAGATCCTGGGAAGGACCTGATCAGAACATCTAGTACTAAGAGTGTTGCATGGCCACTCTGTGGAGCTGTGGGTCTGCCTATGGAGCTGTGGGTCTGGTGTGTCTGTCTTTCGGGGTAGCTGGCATGTAGGTCCTGATGTACATACCCCTTAATTATTAAGAAATGACCTTTATTGTCACTTTTAACCTTTTTCAGCCTGAAGTCTATATTGTCAGATACTGGTATGGCCACACCGGCCATTTGGGAGGAGTTGTTTGCGTGGAGAATGGTTGTCCAGCCTTTGACTTTGAGTTTGAGTTTGCTCTGATTATTCAAATATGTTTCTTGTAGCCAGCAGAATATTGGATTCAGTTTTTCAATCCATTGTGCCACTCTATGTCTCTTTATTGGTGCATTTAGACCGTTGACATTGAGAGAGATTGTCTTCGGATTTTGTGCCATCTTTCTGTTTAAACTTGTGAATTTTTGGGTTCTGTCTTATTTTACAGTAGACCCTTCAATCCTTCTTTTAAAGTTGGTTTTGAGTCTTGTTATTCAAGGTTGGTTAGCATCTGCAGGACTTCCCACCCAACCTAGTATGCTCCTGCTGCAAAGTCAGTGTTGTAGAGTTTGGAGATATGAAGCCGTGAATGCAGCCATGGACTCTAGAAGGATTTTCACTGTGTTTTGTTTGTTTGTTTTCTAATTCAGACTTCTCTGATTTTCATTGTTTCCTTTCTTCTACTTACTTTGGGTTTATTGACTCTTATTTTTCTAGTTTTTTTAAATTATGAAAAGAGGTAGTTTTAAACTTTTCTAGTATAGGTGTTTGAGTATAGTAAATTTCCCTCTGTGTACTGCACTAACTATAGTTTGTGCTTTCATTCTGTTGTGTGTATGTTTGTGTGTGTCGGCAGAATTGTTGGCCATATCTGATGGTTCTTAATGCTTATTCCCAGCTTGATGCTCAGGGGTCACTTCTGGTGGTGCTCTGGGGACAATACGAGGGTCAGGGATCAAACCTAGGTCAGCTGAATGCAAGACAACGACCTTACTAGTGGTACTATCTCTCCAGCCCCTATTTCACCCATTAAAAATGTGCTTTGCCAAAACCTTCAAGTTGACTTCTCTTTTCTTCTGCAATCTGTAATTTGCCATAAACAGTACCCAATGAATTTTTCATCTCAGACATTATAGTTTTCATTTCTAGAAGTTTGATCTGGGTCTTTTAAAATAACTTTCATAAATCCACTTAACAGGTTCAGTCATCCTCTAAACTTTGAGTTATAGAATACAGTTCCTGCAGCTGTTTCTTATTTACTAATTTTATCCTTTGTGCCACAGAGAGGTCTTTTTTCATAGATTCCTTTTTTCTTAATTATGGATCATGTTTTCCTGCTTCTTTGCACCACTAGACATTTTCTTTGTTGAATGCCAAACATTATAGATTTTATTTTGTTATGTGTTGAATATTTTTATATTCCTATAAATGGTCTTAAAATGAATTCAATCTTGCTTCTGGGACAAGGTTACATTACTTGAAAACTGATCCTTTTGTTATTGTTGTTGTTTCAATATAGTATAGATGCTGTATTTATCGATTTGGAGTGGGCACACCTGGTTTGCTGCTCAGCAGTTGTTCCTGGTGGTGGTTAGAAGACCATGTGGTGCCAGGGATAGGATTTGGTCTTTGAGCATGCAAAGCATGTGCTTAGTTTATTGAGCTATTTCTCTAGCTGTGCCTTAACTCCTAAAGTTTGTTATATAGTCCCAGAGCACTGGTTAGTCTAGGGCTGACTTAGCCCAATTATTAGGCAAAAGCCCTTTCAGGTATTTTACACAATATATTGATATATATATATATTTTTAAATATTATTTTTTGTAGATATATATATTTTTACTCTGATTGAGAGAACTGAAATTCTTCTTGGTACTGTGAATCCTGGAAATTTTCTCTGATTAGTTTTGGGTGGTTATTTTTTCTGACCTTTGGCAGTTTCTTCCCTTCTATCTGTATTGATATATACTCGGTTTAAGATTTAAGGAATTGAGGCTAGAGAGTACAGCCGGGTGAGGTGCTTGCCTTTGATCATGGCCAACATGGGTTCAGTCCTGTGCAGAACCAGGAATAATCCCTGACAATTGCTGAGTGTGGCATAAACAAACAAACAAATAATACATAAACAAACAAACAAATGATTCGAGGGCTCCCTGCAGAAGTCCAGAGTTGTCTCTTAGAAGCCTTTGACTATCTGTCAGTTTACCCTCATAATCTAACTGTTCCCTGGGTTTCAGTTTAGTCTTTTCAATGTACGGAGATTTTTTTGGACTTCTGCCTTTCTACCCTGGGGACTGGAACCTCACACCAGGCAATGATGGAGCAATTCTAACAGTTTCTTCTTTTCTGTCACTCAAGAGCTTTCTTTCTTTCTTTTTTTTTTTTTTTGCCTGATATCCAGAGTCTTAAAAATGATCATTGCATATATTTTGTTGCATTGCAGGGGAGGTTGCTTTAGTCAATAAATGTGGTAAGACCAAAATATACTTGGTCTTTCCCAAGAACTGGTCCCTCCCAATTCTAGGGAGAGAGTTCCTAAAACCATTGGAATTTCCTGAGACGATAAAGAGTCTTTTGTTATTCATAATGGGCTTTCCCTACCCCCCATTGCAACAGTTTATAGTGCTGGGGTGATAGTGTGGGTGCCCTAGATTGACTCAGGAGGAGATTATCACCAAGTGGTTACAATGCTGGAATTTCCAGCCCAATTCCCTACTAGCCTCCAGAGGGGTTTGGGGGCGGAGCATGAGCTTTCTAAATAAACTCTTCTTGGCCAGGTCTTCAGCGTCCAGGTTGAGGACCACGTTGATCTGCTGAGAAAGCAGCATGGAGCACTGAGAGCTGCCTTGAAAAAATCCCGATCTCTCCCTTCTTTGTCATGCATAGTTTCTGTTGGATAAAAGTTTTAGCTAGTCTGGGAGCTTTGCTGTTTTACCCACTGACAGTTTAATCTACTTACATGTTCTTAAACCAAGGTTCATTCTAATGAGATCTCCTATGTAAACACTGATAGAGGGTGTGGCAATTACAGAAGTCACCTTGACTCTGAATTACTTCTGACTTATTATATATCTACTAAGACTTCTATGTTTTCTAGATTGGACACAGCTCCTCTTTAAGTTAGGGGTCTCCCAGAGAGGAATCGAAAGAGCTATGCTTGGAATATCACGCCTCACTCAAGTGAGAGAAGGAATCGGAGTTCTGACCTCCATCGCTGTTCCAGAATCAGGGGATGCTGTCTCGTTTGCCAAGGCATCGAAAATCAGATGGGCTGGACATGTAATGCGAGTTGGAGAAGACCGCTGGACTAGACTGTTACCGACTAGATCCCACGGGATGTCAGAAGATCACGTGGCCGCCCATCTACAAAATGGTCAGACGTCCTTGTCAAGACCCTGAAAGAACAGTTTGAGGCTCTTCATATTCCTGAATCAACCAGATGCCATTGGGCTACATTGGCACGTGATAGGGTCCAATGGAAATGTTACTGGCACCCACTCGAGCAAATTGATGAATAACAGGATTCAAATGATCAAGTGAATAAGTGATCAAGTGAGATTAAGTTATTTGCTACTTTAAAACTGAAAAATTATTTGCTGTTTTAACTTTTTCTTGTACTATCTTTAAATATCTTTTCTCTCTTATATTGACTGTTTCTTTCTCCAGTCCCCAGAGTTGCTCTTAGTCTTACTTGCCTTGATTCTCAGGTACAACCAAACATCTTACTTGACCCAATTTCTGACACTTCTTTTCCTCAGTTCCCGTCTCAGACAACTTTACCCCTAGGCAATACTTTGAATCTATTTTAAAATTAGATTAAAATTAGATTAGTGTTTAAGAAACAAGAAAGCAAAAGATATTTTCTAATACAGCATGGGGTCAAATCACCATCTTGTTCTCATTTTTCTCCCTGGGCATATTGCCCTTGTGGGTAATGGAAAAACAGTGGCTGAAAGGGGGCTGACACTGCTCCCATGTCCTGGAAAGAGGAGAAATAAAACTCATTTAAAATGGAATTCAACGAACCAGAGAGACAGTACTGCAGCAGGGTGCTTGCCTTGTATGCTGTAAGAACCCCTTCTATTCCCTAGCATCATAAATAGCACTGCCAGGAATAAGTCCTGAACACAGCCCACCAAAAGGAATTTCGTTCAGCCCAATTTCCTCAAACCCTGCTCTTCTTGAAGCTCAGCTGCTGCTTCTTTCACTTGATCACTTGAATCCCGTTGTTCATCGATTTGCTCAAGTGGGCGCCAGTAACATTTCCATTGGACCCCATCACGTGCCAATGTAGCCCAATGGCATCTGATTGATTCAGGAATATGAAGAGCCTCAAACCATTCCTTCAGGGTCTTGACAAGGAAGTCTGACCATCTTGTAGATGGGCAGCCACGTGATCTTTTGACATCCCGTGGGATCCAGTCGGTAACAGCTCTAGTACAGCGGTTGTCTCCAAATTGCATTATATGTCCAGCCCATCTGATTTTCGAAGCCTTGGCAAATGAAAGCAGCGTCCCTGATTCTGGAATAGCGACGGAGGTCAGAACTCCGATTTCTTCTCTCACTTGAGTGAGGCGTGATATTCCAAGCATAGCTCTTTCGATTCCTCTCTGGGAGACCCGAATAGCATTCTCATCCTGCTTTCTTAGGCCCAGGTCTCTGAGGCGTATGTTAATGCAGGGAGAACGGTGGAGTCAAAGAGATGTGCCTGGAGCTGGAGGTTCTTTGTCCTTTTAGCTATTTCTTCGATGCCTTTGAAGGCATTCTATGCCGCTCTCTTCCTCCTGTGCAGCTGCTTCTTTAAAAAAAAATTTATTCATATCCATTTTAAACTTCTTGATGCCATGACTATGAGTGCACATACTCTTGGTTGCAGTGCTCATGGTGGTGGGGGAGGGGGTTACACTCTTGGTTACAGTTCTAGCATCTGTGCCCATGGAGGGCACCATATCCTTCAGCTGCAGTGCTCACACAGATTTCGCTTGCAGCTGGGAGATGCACCCTGTCGTGGTGTTCACACCTTTGTTCACAGGGAGGTCACTCTCTTTAAAATTGTGGTGCTCACTCTCACACATGATGGAGGTGCACTGCTGTGTTTACACACATTGTTCTGGTCCAGAGATCCCAAACAGCAATGCTCGGGCTTGTGCTCAGCACATGTGAGGTGGTACTAAGGAATGAAGTCACAGTCTCAAGCTTACAAAACAGAGATTTCTGTCTCAGCTATTTTTCAGGACTCCTGCAACTCAGTTTTTCCTGGGAAACGTTTTTCCTCTGGACCCTTTAAGGGACAGTTATTCACATCACTGATTATAGTACGTTCTAATAGTATGATTGTTCCCTGTCCCCTGGGACTTGCCCTTAAAATAGTCACCTAGCTTGTGGGAACAAGTCTAGTCATCTAGATAAATTTTCAATTTCCTGAGCCAGAACAAAGTGTGCCTTAACCTTTGCATGTTTGTGTTTTCTCCTCTGTAATTTTGTATACTTGCATGATAAAACTACCAAGTTTAAACCTATACATGTTCTTCTAGAGAACATCAGTCTGCACACTAGACACCATCATTTGAGACCTAAAGAAGGTTCTTTTCACATTATACAAATAAAACCTTTTGACTTAAATTATCATTTTTCAAACTACATTTTGCAACAAGGTGATCATTTAGAAAAATTCTCTTCAAACACAAGCAATGTAATAGTGCTACTCATAATTATATCTTGTTTGTTTGTTTGGGCATTAAAGCCTGAATGTGCCCAGCCACTGGCTTGCTAAGCAATGAATTGACCAAGAGTGAACTTGGGCAAGAAACAAACAAACAGAAACAAAACAAAACTCAAAGCTGGGCATGACTTATCTCCAGATCTATGTAAGACATTTTTAACTCTTACAAGGATGGTTTCATGACTAGAACCTTCTGGACACTTAAGAGAAAATTTAGTTCATTGCTTACACTGGAGAACTAATTTTCCCTCTAACATGGTCAATAAACACTGGTTAACTGGGGTATGAGACTAGAAGAAAAAAAATTATATAACCTTCCCCTTGAGGTGTTGCAGGTGTGGCTGCAGTGCCCAGCTGCATTGGCAGGTGGCAGACAGGAGATATGCTTGTCTACACACCCAGGGCTCTGCCCCCATGGGTCCTGGATGGTGGATGGTCTGACATAGGAAAAGACTGGGTCCCCCTGGGATGAACCCAGAGTCACGGCAGAGCCTGGCAAGCTACCCATGGTGTATTCGATATGCCAAAAACAGTAACAATAGAGATAAAGTGGGGAAGGGACAGACTAATGCACAGCTGTGCTGCCCAGCCCATGTGGAGCAGCCCATGTAGTCTCTGAGAAATCAGCTCGTCCCCACCGAGCCCAATGTAACTCCTAGGTGAAAGCAGTCATGTGGGGACAAGCCACGCTGGCTGGAATTGGAGCAGGGATTTGGGCTCTCCCTCTCCATGCCAGTGGGGCGTGGCTATAGGCTCGCAGCCTCTGCAACAAAATGAACCGGACAAGGGACAGACCAGACACACCACGGTGACCGGTGTGCACCTGTGCAAGAGGCTTAGATAACAGTGTAGGCTAGGACCAGGTCCTTTCCAGGATCTTTCACATCTATACACCATAATGATCATTGTAGTTGTAACAAACTGGGGAGGTTGATGGGGAATGAGGAACTATAATGTCACAGTAGAATCACTACTGAATATACACATAGATACTTGCATCATAAACTGTAAGTGAAGTCGCAAAGTGTAAGAGAAGAGAGAGAAAATACAGAGACAGAAACAGATAGAAAGAGAGAAAGATAAGGTGCCTGCTATAGGGGCAGGCTGGGGTTGGGGTGGGAGGGAGCATTGGTGGTGGGAGTGGGGCACTGGTGGAGGGCTAAATGCTGGAACATTGTATGACAGAGACCCAATTGTGAACATCCTTCTAATCATGTATCTCAGTATACGGTGGTATAATAATTTTTTTAAAAATTATATAAATTTGGGCTAATAACATCATTGTGAAAAGAATGTGAACAACAGCCTACAGGTGAACTCTGATGTTGGGATGGAGCCATTTGCTTAGACAATCCTAAATATTTTAATAAAAAAATAGAGAAATAAAATAATGAAGAAAACATATCACTGATAACCCACTTCAGAGAAAAATAATTCTTCTATATATTTTCTGGACATTCTATACATTTGAATATTATAGCCAATTCTATTATTTTTTTTCCTGCTTATAATTTTCTCCATTTCTGAATTTTGGAATGGGTTTCCCCTTCTGCTTGCTTACAGTTATATGAGGAGTATCCAAATCATTCTGAGTATTTTAAGTTATTTTATTTTTATCTTTCTCTTATTTTTTGAGAATCCCTTTTTTGTGCAATGAGGAATCAGTTACCCTGCGACTATTTACTGATAATTCTTCTCACTAATTTGAAAAGATGGTCTCAGAATGACCACCAACTGGGAACTCCTTGGCACTATTGCAGTAACATGGGAAGATACCATCATTGACAACATCGATGAAGAATACAACCGACTGGTTCAGTACCTCTATGTCAAAAACACCGAGAGAGAGAGAAACAAAAGGGCGCCGCCTGTCTTCAAAAACTCTCGAGCTCATTCACCAACGTGGCAAGGCGTGAGCCTCAGGCAACCAAATGCTAACATCCAAGCTTGCAAAGCAGTGCAGAGAAGCAATAAAGGAAGACCTCAAAGAAAGAAGAGCAGAAATACTGGTCGATGCAGCAGAAGCCGGGAAAAGCATTCACAAGCCCGCCTGTCCTTTACCGACTATAAGACCAAGATGACTGCCCTCCAACGTCCTGATGGATCTATCATATCTTCCAGAAAGGCAATGGAGAAGATTATCCATGACTTCTCGGATCTCTTTTATAGCCACGTCCACCTGCCCATACACCAAATTCCACAGGATGGGTATGTCATTCCCAACATTCTCCCTTCTGAAATCCAAGATGCTATTTTGTTGGTAAAGAAGGGAACAGCACCCGGCCCAGACAAAGTCAGACCCGAACACCTGAAGAATCTGCCATCAGTATTCATCAATACACTGGCTCGGTTCTTTACACGCTACCTGTCTGAATGCAAGGTGACCTCCCAAAGAGAAAACCAGCAGGACAGTTCTACTGTTCAAGAAGGGAGACATCCACTACATTGGTAACTATCGTCCATCTGGCTGTTGTCCATCATCTACAAGTTGTTCACTCGAATCATCCTGAACAGGATTGACAGAACATTAGATGAAGGACAAACCATGCGAGCAAGCTGGCTTCTGAAAAGGATTCAGCACAATCGACAATATCCACATGGTAACCAAGCTCTTTGAGGTTTGTAGGGAGTTCAAGATACCACTCTAACTTTCATTGATTTAAAGAAAACCTTTGATTCTGTTGAGACCGAAGCAGTCATTGAAGCTCTAGTCAAACAGGGCATTCAAACCCAGTACATCAAGATCCTTAGTGAGTTGCATTATGGATTCACCACCTAGGACCTCACCATTCTACAAGGAAGTGATCATTGATGTCAAAAGAGGGGTTTGGCAGGGTGATACGATTTCACTGAAACTCTTCAGTGCCACTCTCAAGAACATCATGTGACAATTAGAATGGAAAGGAACGGGAGTGAAGATAGAATCTGGTCAGCAACTACACCACCTCCGCTTTGCTGATGACATCGTTCTAATAACACCAAACATTAGCCAAGCGGCACAAATGCTGGCTGACTTTGACTGAGAATGTGGAAAGAAAGGTCTGCAGCTGAATCTCAACAAAACAATGTTCATGAAAACGAACTAATTCCAGATGCTCCATTCACTCTCAATGAAACAAACATCTCTGAATGCAGTAGTTATGTGTATCTAGGTCGAGAACTCAACATGATGAACAACTTAAAACCTGAGTTGTGCAGGAGGAAGAGAGTAGCCTGGAATGCCTTCAAGAGCATCGAAGAAATAGCTAAAAGGACAAAGAACCTCTGGCTCTGGGCACATTTCTTCAACTCCACTGTTCTCCCTACATTAACATACACCTCAGAGGCCTGGGTCCTACGAAAGCAGGCTGAGTATGCTATTTGGGTCTCCCCAAAGAGGAATCAAAAGAGCTATGCTTGGAATATCACACCTCACTCAAGTGAGAGACGGAATCCAGAGTTCTGACCTCCATCAACAATCCAGAGTCAGGGACACTGTCTCATTTACCAAGGTGTCAAAAATCAGATGGGCTGGACATGTAATGCGATGGAGAAGACCGCTGGACTAAAGCCATTACCGACTGGATCCCACAGGACTTCAAAAGATCACGTGGTCGCCCACTTACAAGATGGTCAGACTTCTTCGTCAAGACCCTGAACAAATGGTTTGAGGTTCTTAGTATTCTTGGAGCAAGCAGATGCCTTTGGGCTACACTGGCACGTGATAGGGTCAAATGGAAACATTACTGGTGCCCCACTCAAGCAAATTGATGAATAATGGGATGTCAAGTGGTCAAGTGAATTGAAAAGATTCCTTTTACTATAATATTCACACATATGTGCATCTATTCCTAAGCAAACTTTTTTTTTTTTTTTTTTGCTTTTGGGTCACACCTGGCAACACTCAGGGGTTACTCCTGGCTCTGCACTCAGGAATTACTCCTGGCTGTGCTCGGGGGACCATATGGGATGCCGAGGATCGAACCCAGGCCGGCAAGGGCGGCCACGTGCAAGGCAAACGCCCTACCCGTTGGACTATCACTCCGGCCTACCTAAGCAAACTCTTGTCTATTTAAAAATTTTCAGTAGCACGACATTTTATTAGATAGTTCTATATACATTTTTGTATTTTTTTTGTTGTTATTGTTGTTGTTGTTTTAGTGTTTGGACATCAGCATTGCTCAGGGCTAACTCCTCACACTATGCTCAGGGCTCACTCCTGGAAGTACTGGGTGACAAAATGGATAACAGGATTGAACCAGGACTGTCCATGTGCAAGGCAAACTGCTATACTATCACTCTTGTCCTTGATATAGTTTTAGACTGCACTACCCTTTGGCTGCTGATTATGCTTACCCCAAATCCTCACAGCTGTTGACCTTTCCCACTAAACTTTGGAATTAAGAAAACAGTGAAAAGTTCCAATAGAATTTTGATTAGAATTGCATTGAAATGAGAGTCAATAGGAAACACACTGGCATTTTTATCATCATAAATTTCTGTTAATACAATCTGGTTTTATTTTGTTAAGTAACTATGTATATTGTTTAGTAAACTTCATAGTTCTTCTTTTGCAATTCATTTATTTCCAACTATTTTTTGAAAAAAGTCTTAATTGAAAAAGGATCAATTTTAATTACACCGGAGCTTCTGACTTGTAGAATGTGAAACCTGCACTACCTAGCAGAGATGCACAGAGGTTCTGGCCCTGAAGCTCTCAGAATTCCATTCTTTAGGGTTTTATGGGGACTTCCTGACCTCGGCATGATTAATGAAACCATTTGCACTGACAGTTGAGCTCTTTCTCCTGCCATCTCTTCTTGCCAGGGGCCTGGGGATGAGGCTGAAAGTTCCTGGTTGGCTTGCTTGACAGCACCTATTTTCGGAGTTTTTCCAATTAACCTAAACTCACAGCAGGTAGAAAGGGCTTGCTAGGAATAGCAAAAGCCACCCCTCGTGGCTCTTGATTCTTACGCATGTCCTTGAGTTTTAGGACTTCTGTGATGGAAACGAAAATGAAGACAATATACAAATGTGTGTATATATAAATATATAATATGTAAATGTATATATGTGTATAGCTATACAAATGTATGTGTAATTATAGAAATGTATAAATATAGAGGGCTCTAGCATTAGTCCAGAGGGGGAAAGCATTTGCCTTGCACACGGCCAACCCAGGTTCAATCTCCAGCATCCCATATGCTCCCCCTGGAACTGCCCAGAGTAATTCCTGAGTGCAGAGCCAGGAGTAACCCGTGAGTATTGCCAGGTGAGACACAAAAGGAAAAAAATGTATAAATATAGTAATACACAATACTTGTATCACTTGATTTGTATTACTTGTAATACACAATACAAATATAATAAATGTAGGTTTATACATAATTGTATATATAAATTATATATGCATGTATGCATACATGTGTATATATACACTCACATATATATATATAATTTATAGATGAAGATATACACAGACATATAATTTGAGAATATATATGTATATGTACTTGTGTATCGGGTGTTCTCCCAAGCAGTGTTCAGGGATACAAGGTCTCTTCTGGTGATTCTCTGCCAATTGGGCCTGTGGATCCATGCAGCTAGAGGATCCGGGATGCTTTGGTTTGGGGATCAAACCAGGATCAGCTGCCTGAAGAGCATCAAACTCCCATTTACATTGTTCCTATGTCTTTAATGGCTAATGTTTGTTATAATCAGTTCCCTCTGATCTGTGCTTAATAATCAATTTATGAATGACAGAACTGAGCTACCTGATGGGAGGGTGGATGGTGGTGCTGGGACACGGTGGAAAGGGCTGACACTCTGATGGAGGCTGTGATGTGGGACCTATGTGTGCATGCAAATATCATTGACTATATTGGAAATCCTATTACCTCAATAAAAATGAGAAGAAAATTGGTTCTGAGAACTCCAGTAGCTAAAGTCTTCCAGAGTTAAGTATTTAAAATGCTGCTGCTCAGTTTCTGGTTTTTTAAAATCTTGATGTCTTGTTTTTTTTTTTGAAGATTTGAAAAATTCTGTTATTTTCAATTTTTGATGAAAAATCAAATTAATTACCTCTTTTATTCCCTTTTTCAAATTTGTTTTGGGTTTACAGAGACAATATTGATAAATTATTAAATTATGAACATTATTCATTTTATTCTTTGTAAGGTTACGTTAGGGGGTTATTCTATGTTGCATGTGTCTGAGTTGGAACAAAACTTATACAGGTATGCATGACTAATATCAGGAACCAGTTTCACACATCCAAAATTCCTTGCTCTCTACTAACTCCTCCCTTCCTTCTACAAACCCCTTGCAGTCACTGACTTCTTTTATTCTCTACAGTTTTGCCTTTCTCAGATAAATATTGGACTCATACTCTATGTGTGTTGCCTTTTCATATTGGCTTCTTTTACCCAGCAATATGGACTTTACGGTTTCTCCATGTCTTTTCATTTTATTTTTACCGCTGTTGCCAGCATGTACCACAGTCTATTTATCCATTCACCTACTATAGAACATCTTACTTGCTTCCAAGTTTTTGCAATTGTGAATAAATATGATATAATCCTCCATGTGTAGTTTTTGTATGGACAGAATTTTTTAACTCATTTGGGTAAATGTCTGGAACAATACAATTGTTAGAGTGAGTGGCTAGAGTACATCTAGTTTTGTAAGAAATTGTCAGGCTTTTTCTAAATTGACTATATGTACCTTTCTGCATTCCTACAAACTGAATTAGAATTGCTGTTACTACCCAATCTTGCCAATGTTGGAATTTCAGCCATTCTAACATACATGAATTAGCATTTCATTGTTGTTTTAATTGACAATTCACTTACGTCATATAATTCTGAGCATTTTTTCCTTTTTTTTTTGCCAGGAGTTGGGGTGTGGTGGATTCCAAACAGTGCTCAGGGCCCTGGGAAGCTACTCCGGGAAAATATCAGCCAATTGTGTTGATGATGTGATATTGCTTAGGCCTGACCTATCTGGACCAGCAGGGTCATTCCCAGCTCACATGAGTGATCATGTGGTACCAGAGATAACCAGGACCAGCACATGCAAAGTGGCTTCTCTTTGGTCCTTGAGTGTTCTTTCATTTGCTAATTTTCTGTATGCACATATTTTTATGTGGGTATCTATTCATATTTTTGCCTGTTTTAAGATTTGGTGTTTTGTTTTTCATATTGTGGTTTTTGTTTGTTGGTGGTGCCAGGAACAAAACCCAGAGCCTTACATTCAAGGCAGGTACTCTCCCATTGAGTACTTGCCAAAGTACATCCCAAGGCCTTTATTATGATGTAGGAATTATTTGTGTATTTTGAATAATAGCCCTTCATTTGAGTATCTTTCCAAATATTCTTTTCTCTTTCATTTTTATAACTATCTTTTGGAGTAGTTGGTTTTTTGTTACTGTTGTTTGTTTTCAATATATGCTTCCGATGCCAGTGTACGTGCATTGAAAGTACAGACAGTCATTTTAGTCCTTCTTCGTTTTGGCAGCCTAGGACAGCCGTGAAATTTTATCAGGCACTGCTTGTTTGCCTTTCTTACTGCTGCCGTATTAAGGGCTCTTTCGGGGTCAGGAAAATAAACATTTTTGTTACTGTATTTGGCATATCGAACACGCATCAGACAGCTTGCCAGGCTCTGCCATGCGGGCACTATATTCTCATTACTTTGTGGGGCTCTCTCAGAGGGGTGGGTAGAATATTTGTGGTAATTTGGAGGTAAATTGCACGGCCAGCGCAGCCGGCGCAACGAGGGAAAGCTGGTTTCTGCTCTGCCGTTCTCCCTGCATTAACATACGCCTCCAGAGACCTGGGCCCTACGAAAGCAGGATGAGAATGCTATTCGGGTCTCCCAGAGAGGCATCGAAAGAGCTATGCTTGGAATATCACGTCTCACTCAAGTGAGAGAAGGAATCCGGAGTTCTGACCTCCGTCGCTCCAGAATCAGGGGCGGCTGTCTCGTTGCCAAGGCATCGAAAATCAGATGGGCTGGACATGTAATGCGATTTGAAGACAACCGCTGGACTAGAGCCGTTACCGACTGGATCCCACGGGATGTCAAAAGATCACGTGGCCGCCCACCCTACAAGATGGTCAGACTTCCTTGTTAAGACCCTGAAGGAACGGTTTGAGGCTCTTCATATTCCTGAATCAACAAGATGCCATTGGGCTACATTGGCACGTGATAGGGTCCAATGGAAATGTTACTGGCGCCCGCTCGAGCAAATCGATGAATAACGGGATTCAAGTGATCAAGTGATCAAGTTGTTTATTTTCAGATTTTTTGGTCCATACCTGTGGTTTTTGGGGATGCTTCTGGCTCTATGCTCTCAGTAGTGCTCAGGGGACTATGTCTCATACCAGGGATCCAACTGGGATTGGCTACATACAAAACATGTTCCTTAATCCCCATGCCATCTCTCTCTGGTCCTGGAGAAATTCTAATTTTACTTTCATGGCTCATGTTTTTGGTATGGTATCTGTAAGGTTTCACCAAACTCAAGGTTGCCCAGATTTTTTTTTTAATATTTTATTACACCGCCATGTGATATACAATTACAAAGATGTTCATGTTTGGGTTTCCGTCATACAGTGTTCCAGCACCCATCCCTCCTCCAGTGCCCATTTCCCAAAACCAATGTCCCACTTCCCTCCCCTCCCCTAGCCTGCCTCTATGGCAAGTTCTTTATCTCTTCTCTCTCTCTCTTTCTTCTCTTACACATTGTGGATTGCAATACATACATTTAGAGATCATCATGTATATCTTTTTTCCTATACTCAATGCTCAGTTCTAGACTGGTATTATCACTTTTGACAAATATTAGCACACTGTTCCCTTCTCTGTCTTACCTAACCACTAATTCCCACATGTTTGTGGTAGATTCCACCTTTTTTTTTTAATTGAAAGATGCTCATGTAGAGTTTTGGTTCTACAGTGTTCCAACAGGCACCCTCCGCCCAAACCCATCTCCCATCACCAATGTCCCCACCTCCCTCCCCCTCCCGCACCTCTCGACCACTTGGCGGGTTCTGTATGTCATTTCTTTCCTCTTTTATATCTCCCTCCCAACAAACTTTCCTGCTATTCGTGGAATGCAGTGCATTAAAAGACATTACTGTTTCACTATTTTTAGTGGACCGCGCGCCACAAGCGGCCGCCAGCGACCTGGGCTCGAACTGGCTTTGCTCTGTTGATCTGGTTGTGAGGCAGTTTTGCAGCGTCCGGACAGCAAAAAATGGTGGCTAGTGTGATGGGCGAGTCTCATCCTCGGTTGCTTCTGGGACCCCCAGAGGCGACGGGCCCCCCCTCCCAAAACCCATATGTCCTCCTCGGGGTTCCATGGTCAGCTAGGCCCGGCGCGAGCCGAGGCGCCAGCCTCCCCAGCCATCTGTGAGGCCCTGTGCTGGCCCGTGGGCGCAGCTCCCGGCAGGGCCACCAGGCTCAACAAGATGGAGGGTGGAAGGGACGACCACGCCTCCATCTGGCGACTTCCCAGTGATTCCCGCCTCTTGGGAGCCGCCTACCTGGGCTCGAACTGTCTTTGCTCTGTTGGATCTGGTCGTGAGGCAGTTTTGCAGCGTCCGGACAGCAAAAATGGTGGCTAGTGTGATGGGCGAAGTCTCATCCGGTTGCTTCTGGGACCCCCAGAGGCGACGGGCCCACTCCCAAAACCCATATGTCCTCCTCGGGGTTCCATGGTCAGCTAGGCCCGGCGCGAGCCGAGTGCCAGCCTCCCCAGCCATCTGTGAGGGCCCTGTGCTGGCCCGTGGGCAGCTCGGGCAGGGGCCACCAGGCTCAACAAGATGGAGGGTGGAAGGGACGACCACGCCTCCATCTGACGACTTCCCAGTGATTCCCGCCTCTTGGAGCCGCCTACCTGGGCTCGAACTGTCTTTGCTCTGTTGATCTGGTCGTGAGGCAGTTTTGCAGTGTCCGGACAGCAAAAATGGTGGCTAGTGTGATGGGCGAAGTCTCATCCGGCTGCTTCCGGGGGACCCCCAGAGGCGACGGGCCCACTCCCAAAACCCATCTGCCCTCCTCGGGGTTCCATGGTCAGCTAGGCCCGGCGCGAGCCGAGGTGCCAGCCTCCCCAGCCGTCCGTGAGGCCCTGTGCTGGCCCGTGGGCAGCTCCCGGCAGGGCCACCAGGCTCGACAAGATGGAGGGGGAAGGGACGACCACGCCTCCATCTGACGACTTCCCAGTGATTCCCCGCCTCTTGGGAGCCGCCTACCTGGAGGTTGCCCAGATGTTTATCTATGTGTGTCTTAAGACTTTTTTCAGTTTTGCCTTAAATACTAATATTATTTTTAATTTACTTTTATGAAAGATTTAACGTTTATGTTTAATCTATTTTTTATAGGTTGGTCCTATAACCTTATTGAAAAGATGTCTTTAAAAAAAGTTTTTCACCAGCCACCACAGCCAACCGCCCGCAAGACAGAGACTCCAGATCCAAGGCTGCGCGGCTCGGCCTCATGGTGAGCAGCTCTATGGAGTTCCTGGGGAAAAGTAAAAGGCTCAGCCAGTGCCTGGTCATGTCCTACATAGCTCCTAGGGCCTGCTCGCCATGCAGGCACCCGCGCCTGCTGGTCTCAGAGCAAGGATTGAGGGCCTCCACTCAGTCCCCAGCCTCCAGGCTCAGTGGGTGTGGCCCTGAGCTCCAGCCATCACAGCCAACGGCTGCAAGGCAGAGACTCCAGATCCAAGGCTGCGCAGGTGCGTGGCGGCTCAGCTGCCACAGTTTTATATTAGACTCAATGTATTTTTAGCACCAGGTCCTTTCAGGATCTTTCTCATTGTATACTTCAATGATCATTCTATTTGCATCAAGCTGGAGACATTATAGGGAATGAGGAATTATGATGTCACACTAGAACTCACTATTAAATAATCAGAATGATACATCATACATTATTAGTATCCATAGGACAAGCCATAAAAGTGCAATAGAAGAGAGTTTGGGAAATCAGGGACATAGACAAAGAGATAGATAAGTAAAATGCACCTGCAATGGGGGCAGGCAGGGTTTGGGTGGGTGTGCTTGGGAGTTGGGTGGTGGGAATTGGCACTGGTGGAGGGATGGGTTCTGGAACACTGTATTGCACAGACCCAATTATGAACATCCTTGTAATTCTATATCTCACATGGTATAATAAGGATTGGGAAGATGAAGGAGAAACGTAGAGAGACAGAGAGAAAGGGGAGCAAAGGAAGTAATGCCTGCTCTGGAGCTGGGAGAGGGGGAATGTGGGGACATTGGTGGTGGGAATGGGGCACTGGTGAAGGGATGGGTGCTGGAACAATATATGTCTGAGACCCAATTATGAACATCTTTGTAGTGTTGTTCTCATGGTGGTATTTGCATCTCTCTGATGATTAGTGATGAGGAACATTTTTTCATATGCATTTTGGCCATTCAAATTTCTTCTTTTTAGAAGGGTCTATTCATTTCTTCTCCCATTTTTTGATGGGGTTGGCTGTTTTCTTCTTGTAAATTCTATCAGTGCCTGATATATCCTGGATATTAATCCCTTATCAGATGGGTATTATGTGTATATTCTTTCCCACTCTGTGGGGAAGAATAATACTGTGGGGAAGAATGATGATATTTTGATACCTTTGTATCTTGATCACCATTTGTTTTGAGTGAAGAATCTTTATAGTTTCATGTAGTCCCATGTGTTTATCTTTGCTTCCAATTGTTTTGTTAGTGGTGTTTCATCTTTGAAGATGCCTTTAGCTTCAATGTCGTGGAGGGTTTTTTTCCTATATTTTCTTCAACGTACTTTATGGATTCAAGTCTGATATTGAGATCTTTAACCCATCCTGACCTACTTTTTTGCATGGTGTTAGACAGAGGTACAAATTCATTTTTTACATGTAGCTTCCCAGTTTTCCCAGCAACACTTGTTGAAGAGGCTTTCCCTTGCTCCATTTTGTACTTTTTGCTCCTTTGTCAAAGATTAAATGATCATGTATTTGAGGCTGTGTGTCAATATATTCAACTCTATACCATAGATCCACAGGTGTGCTTTTACTCCAATAACATGATGTTTTAATTGCTACTGCCTGTAGTAGAGTTTGAAGTTGGGAAAGGTGATGCCTCCCATCTTCTTTTTCCCAACGATTGCTTTAGCTATCCGTGGGGGTTCATTATTCCATACAGAATTCAGGAGTGTTTGGTCAATTTCATTGAACAATGGTATCCTTATAGGGACCACACTGAATCTGTATAAAGATCTAGGGAGTATTACCATTTTAACAATGTTAATTCTCCGAATCCATGAGCAGGGAATATGTTTCCATTTCCTCTTGTCCTCTTTTATTTCTTGAAGCAGCATTTTTGTAGTTTTCTTTGTACAGGTTCATTACATTCTTAGTTAAACTAATTCCTAGGTATTTGATTTCCTGTGGCACAATTGTGAATGGTTGTTT